>JASVEL010010986.1:0-38130 GCA_032618575.1 Nicotiana noctiflora
AATGAGAATTTTTCATAAAGAGCATTCATAAAGACCTAATTAGCAATAAATAGAAACCATTTCTAATATTACATAATATATGAATGTTTTACAGTATTCTATATTGTATTTAGTGTATTAAACAAGTTGTATTCAATAATACAACATTAAGATCCGCCGCATAAATTGGGATTGCTATAAATGCCAAACTGTATTTAAGTGTATTAATATGTATTAAGCGTGAAAATAGTAATGGGTAAGCACAAATCTGGGGAAGATGAATAAGATAAAAATGAAAGGAAATAAAAAAAAAATTGATTTTCATTATTATAGTTAACTAACTTAAATATACCAAATCCATATGTATTCTTTTCTATATTAAAAAGGTGGCATGCTCGTGGTTGATTTCATAGGTTTGCTTACGATGAGCACCATTGCTTGAAAGATTTCAATAATTTAGCAAACTTCTTCAATGATCATTTGCGACAAGCCATTCAAGAGTTAAAGAAAGAGTACCCAAATATTACACTCATTTATGGTGACTACTACAATGCCTATAAATATGTTTTACATTCTTTTCATGGAACGCAGCAATTTTCATGATTGTATTTAACTGTATGCATACGTATTTGTAATTAAATGTTGTTAACAGTGGAACAATATATAACTGGAGCATCATTATTTTTACGCTAATATATTTATGTATGTAGTTGTATTTTTTTTGTATTTAATCAGATTTAAAATATTGAAATAAAGTAGTATACAACAGTACATATACACAGATATGAATTTGTGAAAAGGTGTATTAAGATGAAAGAGAAAAGAATATCAGACGGGAGTTATACTGGATTGAGAAAAATAATGCTTAAATATAGGAAATCATTGAATTTTGATTTTTTGCTACAAAAATAGAAAAAGTTATTATATTATGTAAAATTTTGAAAAGGTATTTAATGTTATAATTAGGTCTTAACCTATTCTATAGATGGTAAAATTTCCTTAATTAATTAATTAATTAACTAATTGCAAATAGATGGGCCTCAGTCTCAAAACTGAGATGGGCCAAAAGCATAAAAAGAGGAATTCTGGCTGGAACATCAGTCTCAAAACTGAGATGGGCCAAAAGCCCAAGAAGAGGAGTTCTGGCTGGAACTGATAAAACGGATTACGAGTTGGGGCATTCCGAGAATTGAACTCGGGACCTCTCGCACCCTAAGCGAGAATCATACCACTAGACCAAATGCCCATCTTGTTTTTTCACTTTGTACTATTTTTTATTTAAACGTTATTTTCCAAAAAAAACATCATGATTACTGATCTGTTGATGAGTGTTTAAAAGATTAATTTGGTAAAGGAATTCAGAAACTATTGTTTTTTTCCATGTTTGAATGAGTTTTTCCTTTCCATATCTTTTATAGAAGGCATATGTTAGTTAATGGGCTTTCCATTTGAATAATAAGGAAAATTCTCATCAAAACCCATTTCTAAAAGTGTGATTTTCACAAATAGGACACTTCCACTATGGGTTTTTTTTGGCTTGCCCCATAGGGATAACACTTTTGATTTTTTACCTTAAAAGTTGCCCATGGAGCAATATCAAATAATTAATAATATCTATTTTAATGTCATTGGTTGTAATTTCCTGTTTCTAAAATCACTTCCTAAGTTTTGAGCTAACCCTTTCCGGCGGAAGTGTAGGGTTACAATTGATGACAAACCTTGTCCATTAACTCCCTATTTTAGGCCCAAAATTGCTGTCACTTTTAAGGAAAACTAACAGTTATGTCTATTTATCAGTAGTTTATTATAAAAATTAGTTAATTCATAAAATATTACTAATATTAGTTAAATATTACTAGTTTTAGTCAATTACCTATTTATAACAACCAAAAAAATCAAACTTTTGCTTTATTTTGAGTGGGTTTTATGAGAATAGATTGGTATATCTTAAGGCGCTTGAATCTCAGTTTTGGGATGATTTGGTAAAGTTTTTGAGGTTGTTTGAATTGAAAATTTGAAGTAAAAACTGAACATGAAAAAAAATAATATATGTATCACGCTGGATCATTTGTGTATCACATATGTATCATATTTGTATCAATTGTGTATCACATGAATATGTATGTATACATGTGTGTGAGATACATGCGTGATACATGTTTGATATGTTTGATACCGTGCTGCAGAAGAATTTATTGAACTCGATTTAATTACGTATTTAGATATAAAACTAGTCCAAATCAGCTCAAACCTTCCTCAAATTTTGTATATTGACTATCTATATATTTTCAATGAATTCATACTGTACCCATTGAAAAAGTTACTTTTTTGCTTAGATTTTGGAATATTGTATATCTTTTTTTTATTATATATTTTATCACCTTATTTGCTATCTCATCCATAATATTTCCTTTCCGTCTTACATCTAATATTTCTAATCACGCTTAAAAATATAGAAGGAGATTTTTGCATATGATTCTTCGAGAGAAAAGACCTTTATTTATTTAATTTTTTAATTTTTATATATGCTTGGCTAGTTTTGGTAAGTCTATGATTAATGACTAGAGGTGGTAAGTTAAAGACTTATTTAGGACATTTTTATAAGTTTCCCGTCTCTTTATACATGCTTCTTAGAAAGAAAAAGAAAAAAATTACAAGAAAATACACTTGACATCACACCATAACAAAAAATAGCCCATATTTTTAAGTTTTACCCTACCTAGCCCATATTGTAAATATTTTGAAAGCACTAGCAAATTCAAAATTTATAGAGTTAAATTTGTGTTCTCACAAATATTGCATTCACTCTCTTTTCTTCTCACTCCTTCTACATATGCTTCAAGGGGCCATCTGCTATTATTGATTCTCCCATGTGTCATCTGGTTGCAATGTAAGAAAATTAAAGAGTAGAAGTTCATCATTGAAGGCTTTGTCAAGTTTTGCTTTTGAAAATTGGATTTTTTGAGTTTGTTAGTTGTTTGGGTGGTGTTGTTCTAATTGATCGAAAATATCATAAGGAGTTCAAACTTTCAATTTGAAGTGATTTTGAGTAGATTTAACAAGATTTGAGTTAAATTTTAGAAAAAATGCAAGGAAGAAGACGCAATCAGTTTTTTGTATAATCTTGTATAATAGTGTATATGGGTGTATAAACACATCTTATACACTTTTATACACCTTTATACAAGCGTCTGTAGACGAACTTCTTCCACGATTTTCAGTTACAATTCTTGTTCAAAACAGTTCAAATCTCCATTAAATGACTTCAAATTTTATATACAACCTCCTCATACTATTTCTAACAATTTTAAATAACACCCATTCCACATTTCTCACAAAATCAAATTCGGAATCTAAACCCACATATTTAAGCTTGTTAAAATCTAATATTCGCCATTTAAATGGATTTGGTTTGTTGAACTAATATTTGAGTTATAATTGCTGATTCGAAAATTAACTTAAAAGCTTGAGCAATCTTTTTTTAAAATTAAATAGTAATTTTGAGAATTTATTGTAGTTGGATGTAGAATCTTATCCTATTATTTTTGGGTTAGTTAGTTGTAAATTAAAATATGTGCTATAAAATTAAAAAGTGAAAATCTCAATTGTTGATATGTGAAATTTTCGATAAACTTTGACCAAAATACACCAAGACCGTAGCATATCATATCTGCTGGTTCTGTCTGTAGCAAACTTGTCACTGAAAATTTACATTTATCTTTAAAATTAACTAGTATATTGACTTTAATGAGGAAGCTAGTTTTTCTAATTAGAGATAGAACAACAATAATAACAACAGTTACGCCTCAGTTAGAATATAAGAAGAAAAAAGTTGAGTCATTTATGTTAACCCGACTAAAATAATAACAACAACAATAACCCAGTATATTCTCATAAGGTGAGGTTTGGGGAGGGTAATATGTAGACAAGCTTTATCTCTACCCAAGAGGGTAGAAAGGCTGTTTCCAATCGACCCTCGGTGCAGGGAAAAGAAAAGCAAACAAAACAAGAACAAAAACAAAAATCTATGGGGATTAGTTCATAAAAAGAGAGTTTGGAACTTACATGTGTGATATATACGTATTGCTTTGAATGCAAGGCACATATTTTAGCTTGCTTGCATTGTAAATAAACGTAATATTGTTTTAGCTTCAGATGAACATATTGACTACCACGCCTCACCCATCCCGGGAAAGAATATGTTAACCGGACTAAATAAAACAATATTGTTACGCATAACGTTGAGAAAAGTTAACTTGATTTAAGTAGGCGTCATGACATAAATATAAAAAAAATTGAATTTTTTTAGCGTTATCAGTGTATGCATCCCACATTCATTATAAAAAAAAAACACCTCGTTTCCAATCTTTACCTTTATTTGATTTTAAGTGGTCAACTGATCTTTTCACGTCGGTTCTTTTCTTGTATTTTTTTGCAAAACACATATCGAGCAAGTCTTAAGGTCACTCTTGCGAATTTTGAATTTAAATTTATTGAGTTTAGTTTTTTTCGAATTTATTATTAAACTTATTGTATTGTTAATATTATAGGATCAAATTTAATATTTATTAATATTTTAATAAATTTTCACATAAATCCATACCCTATATCAAAAGTTATAAAATAGTTAAATCCGTAGCTAAAAGGCTACCTCAGGCATGCTTACGAACTAAAAATAGCATTAATTGAAGGCTTTATACGAGCCATTGAAATTGCAAGCACCGAAAGACATCACCAATGAGTAAGAAAGAGGAACTTTCTAATCTCAATCTTTTGTCTCATTTCAACAATTTTTTTAATTTTTTTTTATGTGGTGTCCATATTCCCACATAAATAAAGTGACAACATTCCTCAAAAGTTAAACAGGTCATGTTACGATCAGGATTATCTCCCTTTTTGACCATTTAAAACCGAGGACAAGAAAATTGGTTATTAATTTTTGGTATTTAAATGCAACGTAAGTAGCCAAAACAGACACTTATAACAATGGCCATTTACGCAACAATTGATAAAGTTAAAATTTCAACTTTAAATCACTTTTATAGAGTAAATGCATTTTTTTCCGTCTATGTGGTTTTTAAGCCAACAATAATATAGTTTTTATCGGTGATATGCTATTGCCTCTTTTTGTTTTCTTGAGCCGGCCAAGGCCTTTCTGAAATAATTTATTTATCCTTCAGGGTAGGAGTAAAGTTTGCGTATACACTACCATCCTCATACCCCACTAATTGAGATTTCACTGGATTGTTGTTGTTATTGAATAATAACGACAAACCCAATATGATCCCACAAGTGGAGTCTAGGCAGGATAAGATGCGCACAGACTTTAACCTTAACTTGTGTTAGATAAAGTAAATTTTTAACCCACAATTTAAATATTTTTATTAGGTTTGTTTACCTTAAAAATGGTAATAACAATTAAATTTGTAAATGGAATTCTAAAAATACGTGATCTATTATTACGCTAGTTGTTAGAGCAGTTGCTGCTAAGATTGTGAATTTTAGTGAATAGATATAGGCCAAAACGGGACAATAATCAAACAGAGGGACATGCTGCCCGGGTGTAGGATTGGTCGATGAGGGTCCTTGGGGTCGATGTATGACTCGAGATCGAACTATCGGGGATAGTCGGGAAATGGGTGACAGTTAGGATATGATTTAAACAAGGCTCTTTATGACTAATACCAAGCGATAGAATGAAGAAAAAGTAAGAAAACGATAAATATTAAAGTGGCCTCGGGCCAGTGAGAATGAGCAAGTTAGAGAGAAGAAAGAGAGAGAGAGAGATATATATTATTTCATTTCAGTAGAATAGTTGGAGCTCTGATTTACCGTGTGTTAGTGACTCCCCTTTTATAGGAGGGGAATCCCAAACTTACTTGCGTGATAAAGCAAATGGGATGGGACAACCTGCTAGCTTTATGACATATGCGTGGGCCGATGTCGAGCTGCTCAAATAGACCTGATCGACCTGCATTCCTTAGGAGATTCCTGCACTCGTCGGTACTTCAGTCAGCATTACCCTTGGCAGGGCATTGATAGATCTTGAGAGAGATGACCGGCTCGGGATCCCGGGATCACCCTCTAAAGAATTTATTCAAGGAGAAATCGGCCTTAAAGATTTCACTGCACATAGATAGTCTCCGCGTTTCTTAGAAAGAAGTGATAAGAAATAATTTTGACATCCCACTTCTCCTTCTCCTATAACGACGTAGTGCTGATGATACATGCCCCCTTTTTACAAGTGCTGAGACGTTTTGCCTTTCCGCTTCTCCAGGATCATCCGAAATATCGCGGCTCTTTATTTTTCGGGGTTGTGTTATTGCTATAGGTTCAGCTTCTATGAACACATTAATTGCGCCTGTCGTTATGCTTTTCTAGGGTGGTAATGGCATTGTCAGTTACTTTGACCTCCCCCTATAAATGGGGCTTCTTATGGTCGGATTCTTATTCAAACTTCCTTTGATACTCATATTTTCCTCCTTTCCTACTATCTTTAGTCTTCGCTATCTCGTTATGTTTGAGGTATGTGGTCTTAAGATCTTACGTCATTCGTGCCTTGGCCCAACTCTCGATCCCCTTTTGGTTGGACAAAGTTGTGCTGCTTTGATATTATTGTTGTTGTTGTTATTGTTTCTACTGTTGTTGTAGTCGTCGTTGACTCGGGGTGATGGAGTAGAGGGCCGATTTCTTCCGACCACTAGGAGATACTTTAGATTATGCACTTCTACTCGAGAGGGGGGCTCGAATTATACACCGCTACTCACCCTTCTCCCTCAGCTTGGCGCGTTACATCCCTTTTGGATTCCTTGGGGTTGTGGCAGCGGTGCCTGCTGGCTGTTGCCTCCCGGGCCAAGGCAACGTCTCAAGAAGTGGCTTCAAAAGGGTAGTATTGGTGGAGTTTGTACTAGCAAAAATTTTCACCCAACCACATCTTGTCTTCTTTTGGCCTCTCCTTCATTGTTTTGCTCTTCTCCCCCGCCTTCCTCTTCTATATCGTTCCTTTTGAAGATACCATTCCCGGAGGATTAGGATGAGGTCTCCGAGGGGATTGAACTTGGAAGATATTGTCTTTGAGGTCATACGCCCGAGGGGATGATGATAGAGATGCCATATTAAGGGAATAGGCTAGATCCTTAGGCTCTTGTTGTATGCATATCCTTTGTACTTCTTTATTTTTATGTAAGGATCCCACCGCATGATTTAGCAATCATATATAAGGATGCCCCGAGGGTCGTTGTACGTGTACATTTTTATAAATACAAAGATATTTTATTGATTCCTTCCTTCGATACTTGTTGTATTTCTTTATATTGTTGGCAGCTCTGAATGCGCGATCTTGTTTTTTGCATGTGATACTGACCTCGAACGCGAGTATTCTTCTCGACCTTCGGTTGATAAAATGGCTTAGCACGGGGTCTTTCGTGACTTCTTGAGCTGAACCCGAATAAGGCCAATAACCTCGAGCCGTCGGGACTCTATCTTTGCATGGAGGCATGGCTAATGTTCTCGGGCCCCATAATAACCTCGAATAGAAAATTGCATGAGGACCCGCGGACTAGGGACGCCGGTGACTTCCTAAAGGCAGACATTGAACGGAGTCATGCCCGTGCTCAGACCATACTGGTCAACACTTGAGTCCTGTTTTGTACAGGTGTTTGTTAAAAATGCCTATTTCTTCGCAAGCTGGTTTCATTTGGCGGAGGTATTTGAAGTTGTGTGCCAATCTTGTGTTGGTGAAGGCATTGTTGGCCTTTTGGAGTATTGTCTTACTATGACGGAGGTTTTCGGGGTTGAGCATTACCTCTGTCATGACCCCAAATCCGATCGTGATGGCACCCAATACATTGCTAGGCAAGCCCGACCAATCACACACGCATTCCGAGCTACCAACTCACATTTTTAGTTCAAAATCAATAATAACGAGGCAATATACGAAGTTTAGTAAATGTATATGAAAATAACCCAATAACAGTGCACACAACCTCCCACAGATCTAGGGATCACGAGTCAAGAGCCTCAACCGAATAGCATAGTAATAATACTGAATACTTAATATTTTGAATATGCAGAAATGTCTAAAACGCCAGACATCTACCTCGACTAACTCCGAATAACAACTCTGAATAGCAGCTAAAAGCTCAGCTCTGCCCTGAAGTACCTGGATCTGCACACATGGTGCAGGGAGTAAAGTGAATTCTTCCAACTTAGCGGTAATAGACATGTATAATGATATCGAAGGCAAGAAATCCCAAAATACTACACAGTAAAGCTATAATAGTGTTTCTACTCATTTAACAGTGTAAGCCTCAGGAAAAGCAATAACAGATAAAGCAGTACAGTAGAAATAAATAAATGCAATGCAGATGCATGAACATGAACACTACCGCGCGTAGCCCGATCCATTTGGGTACCCGCGCTCACTGTGGGGGTTCAGACTCCGGAGGGCTCCTACAGCCCAAGCGCAATATTAGTGACATATGCTTGTGGCGCGCAGATCGATCCATTTTCAGTCCAGCTACATGCAATGCAGGCCTCACAAGCACAAATACTTACCATTTTTAGTTCCATTTAACAATAATTATAGAATTAGGTGTTCAAAAATATCAGAATTTGCAATTCATATTTAGATAGTGATAAGCTCTGGACTGATATCATGAAAACATGCTATAATTATAGAAATAGTGATAACGATCCTCACGGGATCCAAATAACCGGCACACAGCCCAAATATATCCATAACCATCCAAGTAGGAGGTTTACCGGCTCATTCATAGCCAACAACACGATACAGTGCCACTCTGTCGGACTAAGCTATAGTCCCCAATCACAATCGACCCTGCACTCACCGTAGAGTATTTGTCTCGCCTCAATACAATGTCATAGAGTGATATACCGGGCTTTCAAACCCTCATGTCATCATCCACATCTATTACTCACCTCGAAGCAGCTCCGAAATTAGTCCGCAATGCCTTTCCCTCTAGAATCGAACTCCGGGGGTACCAAATCTGATCAAAACCAATAGGAATACATCAAAATAGGATAATGGAACATAACCCAATCGAAATAACTCGAAAATACCAAAAAACACGAAGTTGGCAAAACCCGAGCCCCGAGCCCACTTCTTGAAAAATTACGAAATTCATATATTCAGGATCCTCGTCTCACCATGAGTCCATACATATCAAATTTATCAAAATCAGAGTCCATTTGGCCCTTCAAATTATCACTTTACCCTTTCTTAGGCTTCAAGCAAAAACCTCCATTTTTACCCTATGATTCCTCCAATTTTCAGTGATAAATTCATATTTTTACACTATAATAACATAAACCAAGTCCAAATATCCTTACCCGATGATCTTCCTACGAAGACTCTTCAAAATCAGCCAAAAATCGACTTAGTTCATACCCCAAAATAATTTTACACTTCTGAAATTCCGAATGCACTAATACATTAAACCCTTCAGACATTTTCGCTTATGCGGCTCCCACAACTGCCTCTGTGGTATCGCTTCCGCGTCCAACTATCTACTTCTGCGGTTTAACTTAAATCCCGCTCGACCTCTTCTGCGGTCCCATGCCGCTTCTGCGGTAACCTCTTTTGCGGTCAAACTTCCGCTTCTGCGGTCTCAGCTATTTTACTCCGGACCGCTCGTGCGGTCACTAATCCGCTTCTGCGAAGATCGTTTTTGCGGAACATGGTCCGCTTTTGCACAAAATCCCAGGCTACCAAGGGGCCATTTTTGCAATCACTGAGCCACATCTGCGGGACCGCTTAAGCGGCTCTCCCACCGCAAATGCGGAAACAACAGAAGCCTTCATACCAGACCTGATACAACACAACAAATTTCCCGATTAACCATCCGAAACCATCCCGAGGCCCCTGGGATCCTAACCCAAAACACCAACCCACTCTAAAATATCATATGAACTTGTTCCAATCATAAAAACACATCCTTTAACACAAAAATCACCAAATTACCACGGATTCAAGCCTAATTTTCCTTAAAACTTCCGAATCTCTCATCCAATCAAAAACCCTACCAAATGACATCCGAATGACCTGAAACTTTATAGACATAGCCAAAATCACCTAATGAAGCTACTGTAACTCTCTGCATTCCATTCTGACTCCCGGATCAAAATCTCACCTATCAATCCGATTTCCCCAAACTTCCAACTTCGCCAATTCAAGCCTATTTCTACATCGGACCTCCAAATTCAATTCCGATCACTCTCCTAAGTCACAAATTACCTCCCGAAACTAACTGAACCACCGAAATTCATACCTGAGCCCTCTAACCACATAGTCAACTTCCGGTTGACTTTTCTAAAACAAGATTTCTTCTAAGAAGCTATGTGCCTCATTTTCAACTAAAACCAAGTCAATTACACTCGATCCTCTAACACTGATATAGAAACATGAAGCAACACAATAAGGGGGAACCGGGGTGGTAACTCTCGTGACAACGGGCCGAGTCGTCACATTCTCCCCAACTTAAACAAACGCTCATCCTCGAGCGGTTCAAGAAACATACCTGGAGTCTCAAACAAGTGTGGATATTTACTTCGCATCTCCCCCTCGGTCTCCCAAGTGGCCTCCTCCACGGGCTGACCTCTCCACTGCACCTTTACTGACGCTATATCCTTAGACCTCAATCTCCGCACCTGACGACCCAATATAGCTATAGGCTCAACATCATAAGTCAAGTCATTATCCAACTGAACTGTACTGAAATCAAATACATGCGATGGGTTCCCAACATGTCCGGAGCATAGACACGTGGAACATCAGATGAACTCCCGATAGGCTGGGTGGCAAAGCAAGTATATAGGCCACCTCTCCAATCCTCCTCAGTATCTCAAAAAGGCCAATAAATCTCGGACTCAGCTTTCCTTTCTTTCCAAATCTCATGACGCCTTTCATAGGAAACCTTCAGCAAGACCTTCTCACCCACGGAATATGACACATCCCGGATCTTCCAATCCGCATAACTCTTTTGACGTGACTGGGCTGTGCGAAGTCTCTACTGAATCACCTTCATCTTGTCCAATGCATCCTAGACCAACTCTGTCCCCAACAACCTAGCCTCGTCAGGCTCAAACCAACCAGCTGGAGATCTACACCGTCTCCCATATAAGGCCTCATACAACGCCATCTGAATACTAGATTAGTTGTTGTTGTTATAAGCAAATTCTGTGAGAGCAAAGTAATCAGCCGAAGAACCACCAAAATCAATAACACATGCACGCAAGATGTCCTCCAAGATCTGAATGGTACACTCGGACTGTCCGTCCGTCTGAGGATGAAATGCAATGCTCAACTCTACCTGTGAACCCAACTCTCGCTGAAATGTCCTCTAGAACTGATAGGTAAATGGAGTACCTATTGTCACACCTCCCCTTTTTTATATACTACGATGATCGTGAGGGCGTGGATGAGTTTTTTCCAATTTAAGGATAGTCGGAACCAGATTAGTTATTTAAGTTTTTAGAGTCGCTACTTGAAAATATAGTGGTGTCCCAAGCAGCGGCGAAGGTACATAGAGCTAAGGGTTGTCAACTGACCACCCTTCGTTGAAAAATTACATTATATATATAGGTAAAATATTAAATTCTAATGATGTATAACATATATTGAACACCCTTTATCTGGAATTATTTTTACTTATTTCAAATTTGAACACCCTACATGAAATTTCTGGCTTCGCCACTGGTCCCAAGTCACCGGTTTAATCCCGAACCGAGGAAAGTTTGACTATGTTACAGTCTGCAAACTAGAAATCAGGATAAGGAATTCTGTTAACCCGGGAGAAGGTGTTAGGCACTCTCGGATTCCGTGGTTCTAGCACGGTCGCTCAACTGTTATTTTTAATTTTATCTGATTTTAATTATATATTTCAATCATGTGCATTAGTATTCTGCTTTTTAAATTTTAAGAATTGCAACGTCGTGAAAATGCATCCTTGACCACATCGTACCAGTACGTCTGTGGTTTTAAATATATTTTGACTTTGTTGGGAGTAGGATTTGGGTCACATAAATGTGCACCCGTTCAAGAGAATGTATATTAAAGTTGTGCCTAATGGTGCCTATTCTTGGTTACTTTGGAAAAGATCGTGGAATTAGCTAAACGATCATTCCGAGTCTAAAGATTTTATAATAGTTATTTGAGGGCCCCATATATTTTTGCCTTACAATAAGGCTCATCCCATTTCACTTTTTAAAGTCAAACCTATTGTGTACTATATTTTTTAATTCTGTTTTTTCCTTAATAAAAATAATTCTTAGCAGTGTTCTAACAGTTCGTATTATCATATATTTGGATCTAGACCATTATACCTTATTGGGCCTGGAATTTGAGATGACTTACAAAAGTGCACAAGTGTGCATAAGGCTATTTAAAGCCCAATTAGTATTTTGTATTTGCCTCTCATAGGCACACATGCCATAGTGATTGGATCTAGGTTTCTTTTCATGATCAGGCCCAAAATCATTTAATAAATCCAAAGCAGGTTCAAATATTTTTTACTAAACTAATCATAGATATAAACAAATATTTAGACTTCAATAATAGAAATTAACTAGACATATTAACACTAATTTCATTTGTATATTACTGTTCAACCACGGGATTAACTAAATCTGAGTTTATTAGTCGAAGCATATACTTATCCAATACAGAACTACCCTATTATTTTGTTTAACTGGAAATGCTAGACGAGATCTACAGTTGACATTTAAATTAAATCCAGAACTTTATTCGTATTTTTGATTCCTATTTCATATCAGATTTCTGAACTTTAATGTGAGTTAAAATGCATAGACTAGTTTAAATCATTCGATATTATGAACAAAATTGAAATCTACCTATTTCATGCTTTTTCTCGTGAACAACTACTGATTCAGAATTTATTTATCAAAATAATTTGACATTTTTATTACACTTCTGATTAAAAAAAATAGATGTAAATCTACAAGTAAATCAACTAGATTTTAACCAGTGTTCAGATTCAGATCTAGGTGACCATTTTTAAACTGATCTATTTCATGTTATCCCTATAATAATTCCTAAGCTAATAATTCAGCAATATTACTAGCTTTAGTTCATAGTTTTTTACTGTCCAAGTCCATATTACAACAAAAGTCCTAATGAATTACATAGGTTCTAATTGTCTATAGCTATAAGTAAAACAGAATTGCGAATGTAGAAGAAAAACTAGTGTGCCTTTCTTTTCTTCAGAACTTCATTTACATCCTTGTAAGGCAGTAATGTACCTGGTCGAATCGAGATGAAAATCAATGAGTACTAGGATGTAAAAGAAGAAGAAGAAGAAAATCAGCGATAGGCAGCAATCCAAGTATCAAAAACAATGAATGCAATATAACACAACTACGAGCTCAATTTCAGAGTACAAGACCCAAGTGGAGAGGAAGAAGGAAGACATGGCGGCTGGGGTTTGGGGTTATGAGGCTGAAAAGGGGAAATGAACACAATACACATCAGGTGTATTGATATATTAAAAATGTAAGGGTGATTTCCAACCGTTGGATGAGATTAAACGAGTGGCCAGGATCTATTCAACTTCATACAACGTCGTGTGGTTTAAATGAGGCCTTCATCTCATTTGTTAGATCAGTCAATTGAACGGTCCTAATTATTTATAATTAACGGCGTCGTTTTAATTGTTATACAACCGTTACCTCTGGGCCGTTTGATCAATTGATCAACAGTCCAGATTTATTTATTCTATACGGTGCCGTTTGGATTTTGTATATGCAGGCCGGTTTTGTTTCCTTTGGGCCTGGTCCGTGTGTTGCATGAATTGGGCCACTGATTGCCCAGGTCCAATTTTGTATCTGTATTCTATTGTATTTATTTTTTGTATTGTATATATATTTTGTATTTTTCGTATTATATATTTTTTTTCTGTATTTTTATTACCACTGTATTTATTATCTCTTGTATTTTGTATTTTTCTTTTAATTTTTCATGATTCTTCTAAAATTAAGAGTAATTTTCTGATATTTTCTAACTAATTCAAAATGTATTTAGTTTTAATTTTTTTTGCTTTATTTTCAAGAAATAAAAACAAACACTGGTATTTTTATACAATGATCAACAAGTTTCACACAAAATCATTTATATATATATTTTTGGACTAATTTGCTTGGGGCAAAAATCACGTGCTCACAGCTGCCCCTCTTTGCTCGGAAACACGCAGAGTTTCAATGCAAAGATAAGTGATCAGTAATGAGGGATTTTTGCCCATTCGCATATTCTGTGTGAAGCATTTTTGAAAGTTTTGACCGCATCCTACTTCAAGAATTGCCTACATATCCTGGGCTAAATAGGAATCAGGTCAGTGTAGTTCTGGAATGTAATGACCCGACCGGTCGTTTTTAGAATTTATGCCCCCATCCCCTATTAACGGCTTCCCATAAGTTTATTTCAGCCAATTTGGTTTGTCGGGATGTTCGGCGTTAGGATTCGGAGTGTTTTGGGACACTTAGTCCCTAAATGAGAGCTTAAGAGTTAAAAAAATGGCCCGTATTCTGAACAGTGTTAAGACGACCTCGGAACGGGAATCTGATGGTTTCGTTAGCTCTAATAGGTGATTTTGGGATTGGGAGCGTGCCCATAATGTATTTTGGAGGTCTGTAGCTCAATTAGGCTTGAAATGCCGAAGTTTGGAATTTTTGGAAATCCGATCGATAGGTGAAATTTTGATCCGGGAGTCGGAATGGATTTTCGACAATTGCAGTTGCTTCGTTAGGTGATTCTCGATATGTCTGCAAATTTTCAGGTCATTCAGACGTTGTTTGGTCGGGCTTTTGATAACATATAGGTTTCGAAAGTTTTGGTTGAAACTTAGGATTGAATCCGCCATAATTGGATGATTTTTGTGTTTAATGATATGCTTTTATGATTGGAACAAGTTTGAATAGGGTATTAGGATGTGTTGGTGTGTTTGGTTGAGGTCCTATGGGCCTCGGGGTGTTTTCGGATGGTTAAACGGAAGAAATTGTGGAAAGTTGCAGGTTTGAGTTGGTTGAACGCAGAAGCGAATTATGGGAGGCCCGCTAAATCCGCAGAAGCGGATGCCTTTTCGTAGAGGCGACTCCGCAGAAGCGGACAAGTGTTCTCAGGTGCAAAGCCTAGTGAGTCCATCAGGTTCCGCAGAAGCGGAAGATTTCCGCTTAAGAGGTCTCCTAGACGCGAGTATGTAACCGCAGAAGCGGTTGGGGAGTTTTAATGAAATTTCATAGAAGCGACGATAACACCGTAGAAGCGGAGTCGCGGAAGCGAGTCAAGAGTCGCAGAAGCGAAACTCCTGAAGGGTTTAATGCTCAGATTGGTTTGAAAATTTCAGAGGTGTTAAGTCATTGCAGGCTTTGAACTAGGAGAGGATTTTAGAGATTTTGAGGAGGAAATCAATGGGAATCATCAGTTAATCACTCATGGATTCAATTTATGTTAATATCTTGTTAAACCACGGATTAAACCTTTGAAAGTAAATGATTGTAGG
This sequence comes from Nicotiana noctiflora, assembly GCA_032618575.1. NCBI lineage: Eukaryota > Viridiplantae > Streptophyta > Magnoliopsida > Solanales > Solanaceae > Nicotiana > Nicotiana noctiflora. Next base: position 15,510 of record JASVEL010010986.1, read on the forward strand.
TGTGTTAATGGAGGATGTAAAATTGGGGTAGTTTCATAGAAGAAACTTGGAAGATTTGAAGGGACAAACGAACTCCGATTTCGATAAATTTTATATTGTTAGACTCGTGAGAGTACGAGGGTTCTGAAAACGTAAAAATTATTGATTCCGAGCCGATGGCTGTAGGGGTATTTTTTCCATTTCACCCATTTTTGTGCCGCAACTTTAATTTTATCACTGTAATTAGTTACTTGCTATGTTATTTATACCGTGTAATTGGTTTGACTAGATTTGGGCCACTCGGAGTCGGATACTCGTGGCAAGGGTGTCATTTCTTAGCAGTTTTGTACCGGGATTGAGGTAAGTATCTTGTCTAACCTTGTGTGGGGGACCTCCCCTTAGGATTTGAGTCTTCTCTATTGATTATAGTCCGTGTACGCGAGGTGACGAGTGCGTGCTCGGATTTAATTGTGGTAAATTGTCCCTTTTAGGTTCTTAGACTTGTGAAATTCACCGAGTAGGAAGATAATATTGATACGATTAAGTCCCATGTTATTAGTTTCACCTCTATATGTCTTGATTGATATTTGTTGCTCTTCTTGATTTATTTCCGCTGTTAAATGGGCCTTTACGTGAATTTACTAAAGCCAAGTACCCTTCTATAATCATTGTGCCCGCCCTAACTACTCGCCTTTAATTGGAAATCATAAATGTTATATCACACATAATCAATGGGTCTTAATTAGAAGGAAGATAGACACCTCATAATTAATTGATATTTCTTAAGTAAAGATTTATTTGACTCATCTTAAATTCCTTACTGTTGAATACTCCTTAATTGTAGGTTATTTGTAACCTTGTGTAACCATACTATATGTCCAACTATTGAGGTACCAGTGTAGTTGCTATGGGTTTCGTTACGACTCGATTGTTATTTGAGGCTATTGTGTTTTCCTTGTTGTTCCGCGACTTTATTAGTTATTGTTGAATTCCTTGCCTGGACGTTGTTATTTCTGTTGTTGATTCTCCCTTTCTGGGATGCTATCATTACTGTGTAGTTGTTGGTATCACGATGCACGAGGTCTCTGCCGTGCGGTTATTATTGGGGATTTACACGAGGTAATTGTCGTGTTGTTGTTGCTATTGATGTTTGCACATGCGGCGTAATAAGGCGGGGTATGTTAGATACTTATATGTGTGTTGCGCATGTGGCGGAATAAGGTGGGAATATTGTGATGCACGTGTGGCGAAATAAGGCAATATTGCTATGTTGTTATTGATTGCACACGTGGCAAAATAAGGAGGGCTATGTTAGGGGCTAATTGTGAAGGACTACGGGTTCAATTCCCGGGAGTTCCTCTATTGTGATTATGAAGGACTACAAGTTCAATTCTTGGGAGATCCTCTCATTATTGGTATGCCGGGCTACGGGTTCGATTCCCGGAAGTTCCCCTTAAACTCAATATGATATGACCGATAGTTTTATGATTTCTATTCGGGATGAATGAGCCGGTGCTACTTGTTCCCATTTCTTATACTTACTAGTTGGCAGGATTCCTGTTAGATACACTTGCATAAGCATACACATAGCTGGACCCTTCTATCTGAATGAATCCCTTATGATTTGACTATGGGTAGAGATATGACGTTGTCCATCCATTGTATATATAAAAGTGACTCTAGTTGACTAGATAGTTGCCAGCATTGCCGTATTGTTGATGGGGCGCGAGATGCCAACTGTTATATTTCAGATTCTGGGTATTTCCATGAGTTGTGGCTAATCTGAGAGTTGTGGTAGGATTGAGGAAAGAGTTAGAAAGGTTTTATGTAAGCATCATTTCAGAATAGCGACTTAGCGATTTGTTTGGTCTCGTTATGTTGTGATTTCAGGACTTGGGTTGTGATTTCTACTGTCATTTTTGTATTATCATTTATTGTATCTTGATTTTTCTTATTGTCCGTTATCCTCGTTGTAAATTGTTGTGTTCTTATTTATCCGGACAGTCCTTACATATTCACATAGCATCTCTATCTTTTCTGTTATATTGTTTATTGACCGGTAGGTGTCATGATTGTTTCTTGTCACTACCCCATCGAGGTTAGTCTTGATACTTACTGGGCACCACCGTGGTGTGCTCATACTACTCTTCTATACATTTTTGTTGTGCAGATACAGGTACTTTCGTTCAGTTCTGTCAGCCTTGGAATGAGGCATACCGGTAGAGACTTCAAGTTATATATGCTACATCCATAGAACGAGGAGTCCCTTTCTAGTTTTCTGTAAAAAGTGTAGTGGTTTCAGTATTTCTTTTTGTATAGATATTCTTGAGTTAGATCCTCTTATGTATTCTCTTAGCTTGTGATTTGTGAGTTTCCAGGTTTTGGGAATTGTCGTCAGTTTTGAGTTTGTTATGCTACGTGCCAAGCGGCACCTTAAGCACCATTTTATTTTGCTAATTCAGTTTGTTTTGCTTGTTTCCGCAAATTTTGGTTATCTTCCGCATTTTTAGGCTTACCTAGTCGTAGGGACTAGGTGCCATCACGATATGTTCATGGAGGGTGAACTAAGGTCGTGATAAGTTGGTATCAGAGCTTTAGGTTCATAGGCATCACATATCACAAGCCGGTTTATTAGCGTCTCGTGGATCGGTACGGAGACGTCTGTACTTATCTGCGAGAGGCTATGTTACTGTTATGGAAAATTTCACTTCATTTGATTTCTCTGTCATGCGAGATTTTGACATCCGCAATCCTAAACCCCTGTCTTCTACTCTCTCACAGATGGTGATGACACGTACTATCCGAGGTGATCAGGCACCCGCGCCCCCTGCTACAGCCACCAGAGGTCGGGGTCGAGGTAGAGCTCGAGGACGCGCACGTAGTGCAGCGAGAGCACCTACGCGAGCTGCCGCCGATATACCACCAACAGATCTAGCTAGAGTCCAGGCACCCGACACGCCTACTGTTACTACTACCCCAGCCGTTCAGGAGACCTTGGCATAATTCATGAGTATGTACACCGCTTTGGCTCAGGCCAGATTACTTCCCCTTGCTGCAGCCACACCCCAGGCCGGGGGAGAAGCACAGACTCCCGCCGCCCACACTCCTGAGCAGCGAGCGCATGTTGAGCAGGTTCCCAAGATTATTATTGTGCCGCCTGTGGCACCAGTTCAGCCCGAGCATGGTGGCAGTATCCGAGCAGGAGCAGGTGAGACTAGAGAGGTTCAAGAAATATGGCCCTCCGGTATTCAGTGGATTAGCATCAGACGATGCATTGGGGTTCCTTGATGAGTGTTACCGTATTCTCCGTACTATGGGTGTCTCAGGACCGAGCGAGGTTTCTTTCACTACTTTCCAGCTTCAAGGGGCCGCCTATGATTGGTAGTGCACCTATGAGTTAGACAGTCCAGACGAGGCAACTTCATTGGCCTGGACTCAGTTTTCCGATATGTTTTTTAGAGAGTTTGTCCCTCGGAGCCTCAATAATACATGGCGCGCAGAGTTTGAGCATTTGCGGCAGGGTGCCATGACCGTTTCGGAGTATGCTGTCTGTTACACCAGTTTGGCTAGACATGCCTCAGCCTTGGTTTCCACTGTTCGCGAGAAGGTTCACCGGTTCATCGAGGGGCTTATTACTAGCATCAGGTCCATCATGGCCCGGGAGTTGGAAATGGACATTCCGTATCAGCAAGTGGTGAGCATTGCTAGGAGGATAGAGGGTATGTATGCTAGAGAGAGAGAGAGAGCAGGTAGAGTCATGAGAGATGGGGCAGACAAGATCATGAGGGATAGTTGGAGGAGGCGAGGAGGCCTCGTAGGTCGGTGAGATATATTGGTCATTATTATGGAGGTAGGGTACATTATGGTAGAGGATTTGCGGGTCAGCCAGTCCAGTTCGCGCTTCAGGCTTCGCATGGTGACTCAGGTGTTCATGGGTCTCGAAGGACCCGTACCGCACAGTTCCCACCGCCTCGTCAGCAGAGAGGATGCTTTGAGTGTGGAGATACTATCCACATGGTGAGAGATTGTCCGAGACTTCGGACTGATGTGATGCAGCGAGGTATTCAAACAGGGAGAGGGCGCCCAAGAGGGGGAGGCCCAGCTCATTGATGTGATTCATATAGTGGGTTTGAGGCCGGTGCGCCAGCTAATGTCACCCAGGTACGAAATTCAGTTATTATAGAAAGGCGCTATCTGTAGTTCGTCACAATTCTACTTATTATGATGAGTTCCTTATTTGTTGTTTCCTATATGGTAGTGCTTCATGATTTGCACTTTGTCTATGTGGTTATCCCGTTGGAAGATTTAATGAGTGATAGTCGTGTCTATCGTCTGTTCTAGCCGTTGTTGAGAGTTATGAGGCTAGTGATATTTTTCCAGTTGTCTGATTCTGGTAGGCTTGATGTGATTTTCGAGCATTCTTGGCTACGAGCTGTGATTCTTATGCTCCACCAGTATTGTAGCTAGTCTATGTTTAAATTGTAGACGGAAGTGATCTAGTGAGAGTTTCTGGATAAGTTGATGTGTACCCTACTTGTGATCCAATGTTGAGGGCGAGACCCTCGTGATTTTACATGATTCGATATGTATAGACCGGGCTGTGTGCCGTGGTGAAAGTTATACCAGTACACAATTTTGTGAGACCATTATATGTTTTTATTCCTTCTTGTTAGATGTCTTATAGAATTGTATTTTAGAAGAATTTTATGCAAGTTTAGTTGTTTGATAGTTCTCTTATGTGTTCTGTTTCTCATATTTATTCATTCTCATTCTATGCTCCTTGAGTTTCAGTTTGTGGGGTGTACTCGTTGGTATGGACTGCGATTTGGTTAATCAGGTGTTTTACCATGTGGTTCTCGTGGTTGTATCATCACTAGTGGTATGGGTGACTGAAAAGAGTTCCTATTGAATATGAGGCTTATGGCCGATACAGATTTGATCTTAGGCATTCTATTGCTATCAGATATGTTATTGCGGAACTATATGTGGTGTGTCATGTTGCGTGGTTGTACCCTGTGTGTGTTGGCTTGTGTTGAATTAGCTAGGTGAGACCGGTACCAGGTATGGCTATATTTTATAATATTGCAGAAAAAGTTATGTGTATGTCATTTGATAATGCTTCTAACAACAATGCTGCTATTATAATATTAACATTGCATCTACACCCACCATTTTTTCTGAAATATTTCATGTTAGATGTGCATGTCATATTTATAACTTGATTGTGAAGAGTGACCTTGAATTATTTAGAGACAAAATTACTTTAGTTAGAAGAGTTGTTGGTATAATTCAAGGAAATAATAGAAGTGCTAGATTAAATGCATTTAAGGAAAAATATATATACTATGAACTAAAACCAAGACTCATGCCTGAAGAAATAGTTACTAGGTGGAATTATCCTTATTTATTCTTAAGATGTTGTTATAGATGTAGAATGCCTATAACTGAAGTTGCTAATTCTCGTTGTACCTATCCTAGCCATTTGTTGACATCTAGAACATGGGATGTCATTCATGATGTTGTATAATTTTTACAAAAATTTATGTGGCTACACTTGGAGTTTTTTGGAGCTTATTATCCTACTATTGCAAATGGTTTAGTTCATATTGTTGAAATTTTTCTTTTACTACATAATTTGAAGAAAGAAAGAAGGATATGCTTCTGTTGTTGAATCTATGCTGGATAAGTTTAAAAAGTATTTGTATCCAATTCCCCATGTTTACCTAATTGATGCTATTTTAAACCTTATTGTCAAAGGATATTGTACCAACTGAAACTCTTGATATTGACACTTGTATTTCTAATCTACACTCAAATTTACAAGCTTTATATAATTATTATGCTAAAATTGTTGATGCTTCTTCGGCTGTAGATGCAAATATTCCTTCAAGTATTCCTTTAACATCTGGAACAACTATGGATGATGATGATGGTGTTCAAGATTATTTGATTTGGTCTACACTAGGAGAGCATCAACAAACCAGTAGCAGGAATATTGATGAACTCCAACTTGCAAAAGTTACCAGAGCCCCTCACAAATGATTTTCTACCGCTTGGTTGGTGGAAGAGCAACTCAAATAAATTTCCTATTCCTTCGGCCACGGCTCCAGATGTGCTAAATGTGCCGATTTCAACAGTCGCATCAGAGAGCGCATTTAGCCAAGCAAGGCAGCAACTAGGAGATACTCGACATTCATTGGGCAACAACGCTTTGAAAATTCTAATGTGTTTCATAAATTGGATAAGATCATAATGGCAAAATCAAGGGCGTGCCGAGGTAGACGAAGAGGAGGACCAAGAAATTGGAGATATAATGATTTATGGCTCCGATTCAACCAATGCTGAAAACCTAGAATCTCATGTTGACATGGAAGAACTTACAAAAATGATGCAAAATATGTGATGCATTATTTCTTATTTTTTATAGTTGTTGTAAAATTTTAATTTGAAAGTTCAAAAATATAAAAAATCAAAAAAGAACTTGCAAATTAATTTGAACTATTAAAAATATAAAATATAAAATATAAAATGAAAGTCTTCGGATTTTGTCCTTATATATTGCCTTTTGGTCTTATTAAATAATTTTTTGTAGGCACTTACTTTTTAATTTTAAAATACAAATTTCAAATTTAAAACTTTAAACTTTAAATTTCAAAGTTTAATTCTAAACCGTAAAAGTTTGCAAATACTTAAGTATCAATAATATTAAATAAGAAAACAAAAATTATTATTTTTTAAAAAATACATTAGCCCCGCCTGCCCAAACCTAATACGCCCGAACTCTAACGGGCCTTAAATAACCCGAAAAAGTTCAACCCATCCCTAGCCCGTTATCTCAGCCCATTAACCAACCCGGTCCAAAAACGGACGGGCTGATATTTTTTCCGTTCAATCCATCCCAAGCCGCCCGATAAACATATATTTATGAGATTTTTTCATATCTATACCATATAGCAAACCTTATTATAAAAATGTACATAGTTTGTTATTTACCCGCGTAGTACATATTTTTACTATAAAATATATACCAATCCAAAAATAGGTAGATTTTGCCATAAATGACGCGCTAAAAGGAAGGCACAAGATCTACATGTGATTTTGTTTACATTAAAGACGAATTTTAAAATGGAAGGAGATCTCATTGATGCATAATTCTCTCCTTCCTCAACGGAAAGATCTCTCTTCTCTCACTCAACTATAATTCTCAAAAAAATACAAGCTACTGAAGCTCCAGTAATCAAATTGTTTTTACTAATACAACAACGCAATACAAATTGTAGAATACAAAATTATTTTTCGTCAACATCAGTACTTAAATTGTAGAAACTATATATGTTCTTCGTCTTTTATTTTTTCAACTACACAAAATCATGTCAAAAATCTCAATAATGCTGAAATCGAATGGTAATTGGGATAACTATGGCAACTTTAGAGACTTTGAAGTTGATGCCATTGTGGTGGATGAGAATACAGGTTTGTGTAGTTCAAAAATTCTTAGAATTTTAGTTTTATGATATTATCTATAAATTTACTACATATATCTACAATTTGATTACAAAGTTTTTTATTTGGTGCAGGAAAAAATATTTTAATATACAGTATCTCCAGATTGTAGATAAATTATAGGCAAATTGTAGTATACTTGTAGTTTGTAGTTAATTTGTAGATAAAATGTAGATATTTTATAGATGCTATATTTTTAATATTGTAATTCTTTTTCTTTGTGTTTGTTCTGAAAATATAGATGAGGGCTTCAACAGATCATATACATACTGTATTGGATGGTGTGAAGTGGTAAATTGTGTGTCTAGAAAACAAGAAATGTAGTTGTGGCAAATTCCAACTTGAAGAACTTCCATGTGTAAATTGTTTCCAGATTGTAGTTATAATGTAGGTTAAATGTAGTTAATTTGTAGTTTTTGTTGAATTTTGTAGACAAGTTACAATAATTGTGGATAATATATTACTATGATTGGAGTACTTATTTCTTATTTTTTATTGTGTAATTTATATTCAACTGATAGTTATATACAAATATTACATAGAACTTGGAGGTAAACATCTAAAAATTATGATAAAAAACTATAAAATTTATATACAATGACAAATGTAGCTTTTGAAGATTTTTTTTTGGAGTATTGATTTTTTTTTTCATGATATGGGACTTAAAACAAAATATGAAACTTGAAATATGATTTTGTGAAATTAATTGAAGAAGAAAATTGAAGAACCGTGATTAATTGAAGAAGAACGTGAGTGAGAGGCGTGCATGAAGAGATTGTACGAGAATGAGGGAAAAACTGAAGGAAAATCGTGGGGCTCAGATTAACTATAGTTAAATCGTGGAGGGTGGGAGGAGAGAGATGCGGGTAAATAAAATAAAGTGAAAATATAATTCCAAAATCACGCATACAATAAATGAATCATTAATTATACCCTTAATTTGAATTATGATATATAAATTAAAAGTTGGTACACCACAGAATATGTAGTTTTCTTTTTTTTACCGCCACTTCCAATACTCCATTACTTATGTCAGTTTTAAAGTCAAAGAGACTTTTAAATCTCCTAACCCCCAAAATAAATTCACGCACAAAAATAAGACTCCATAACAATACAATTCACTGCACCGCTTTGTATATAAATTCCGTAATAATAATAATATCTCTATAAATTTCTGTATCCCTTCCACTTCCATCTCTTTGGCTACCCTAGAACCTTCTTGAGACCCCTTTAAATTCCTCACTTTCTCTCTCTAGAATCTCTCTCTCTATAGCTCTCTCTGAAGTCATATGGCTTCAGGTTCTCCTTCACAAGCCAGTCTTCTCCTTCAGAAACAACTCAAAGGTACAATTCTCTGTATATACCCATTTTTTGGGTTCTCTTTATTAATTGGGGTGTTGTTAATTGTTTTATTTGGGTTTTTAATTTAAAGATCCGTGCCTTTTCCTTGCAGATCTCAATAGAAACCCAGTTGATGGATTTTCAGCAGGTTTAGTTGATGAAAATAACTTATTTGAATGGAGTGTTACAATTATTGGCCCCCAAGATACTCTATAGTGAGTCCTTTCTATTAAAAAAAGGATTTTGATTTTGGGCTTACAGTTCTCTTTTTCTCTCTTGAATTTGTTTTTTTGGGGGTTTAATTAAGGACAATTTAATCGGTTTTTGAATAGTTTCTGGATTCCCTGTATGCAGTAATTCTAATGAGATTTCATGATTGATTAGTGTAATTCTACTGTGATTTCATGATTCAAGTTAATTGGGTTCTGAATTGTTTAAGTCTACTGGCGAAGTTTGTAATTATGTGTGGGAATTTTTACTTCAAAATTTAAAGAAGTAAATGCACAAGGAAGCTAAGAGGAGTCAACATATAATATATATGCATAAAAATAAATTTTTGACTTAGCTATACAATGGAATTTTCCGGTTAAAGAGTTGACACCCCTTAACCTAAGGTGGCTCCGCCACTGTGTGTGCGCAAGGGTTCTCTAATTTTATCTGGTAAAGATAGTAGCTTTATATTGGAACTGAATGGAATATGGCAAAATATGTAGTTGATTTGATTGGTTGGTTGGAAAATATTGATTCATTGGTTGAAAAAAATGGATCTTGCGTTCACCTTTTTTTTGGTGATGAACAAGTCATACACAGCATTTTCTTTTACAGGATACTTGTCTGAAATAAGAGTTGGGGAGGAAAGTTTTTTGAACTTTATAAATAAGGACCTCTTATCAGTCGGATTTGCACTTTGTATTGGAATTGAAGGGAATATAGCAGAATATACACCGAATTAAATTGACTGGTCGAAAAGTAGGATCTTAGCATTCATCATTTTCATGAGGATGATCGCTCTATCGGTTGCATTTTCTTTTCCTGCATACTTGTTTGAAATACGAACAGGATGAAAACTTATAAAAAATCAGTTAACTTTACACTCTTTCTTGTTACTGGTTTTGAGAGATACATTATTCTTAATTTTCCCTTTTCCAGTGTTAGCATTCTGTTTGCCTTCCGTTTTATAACTGTTCCTCTGTTTGATGTGGTCCTATAACATTAGATATGATGTCTGAAAGATTTCACATGTGATTTAGTTAAGAGTATAGATTTGCATTGTCCAATGTTAGTATGTAAATAAGTTTTGGGAGGAATGCCTAACGTCACGTAATTGTCATAATTGCAGTGAAGGGGGTTTCTTTAATGCTATCATGAGTTTTCCTCAAAATTATCCCAACAGTCCTCCAACTGTGAGATTTACCACAGATATCTGGCATCCTAATGGTTTGTAGCGACATATCTATTTTATAGGCTTCATTAAGCTGTTGATCTTCGTTACCATCATCATTGCTGATTTTAGTTTTTGATTGGTATTCCGGTATTATATACAGTTTACTCCGACGGAAAGGTTTGCATCTCAATTCTTCACCCGCCCGGTGATGATCCAAATGGCTATGAGCTTGCCAGTGAACGTTGGTCTCCTGTCCACACGGTATGGCTACTGAAATATGCATGCGGAGTATCTGTCTTACCTCCTATGCCTGTCTTACCTCCTATGCCTGCTAATCTCACTCTGACTTCTTGCAGGAAAATTTGTTCCCTTATCCATTTCAAACAATAATGCAAAAAACTTAGGTTAGGGTTAATGTCTGTCAAGGATTTGCTACTGTTTCAATTTGGTTCCTGACGAATAATAAGAAAAACCAAAAAAGAAACTCATAAGATCTCCTGTGGTACTAATCTTAAAGAATGACAACTACTATGCCTCAGTCCCAAACGTGTTGGAATCCTTACTTCTTTCTTTAAACTCAATTCATATCATCATCATGCCTAAATAAAATAAGAGTAACAGTGAAAATAAGTTTTTATATATATAATAATAATAAAATACCTTGTCAAAAAAAGTTCTCTAATTAAAGCCTATCCCTAAACACAACAACAACAACAACAACAACAACCCAGTATAATCCCACTTAGTGGGGTCTGGGGAGGGTAGTGTGTAAGCAGACCTTACCCCTACCCTGGGGTAGAGAGGCGGTTTCCAAATAGCCCCCGGCATCCTTCCCTCCAAGAACTTCCCACCTTGCTCTTGGGGAGACTCGAACTCACAACCTCTCCCTAAACACAGTTTCACGTATATGTATTTTTTTCTTCTATTGTGCCCTATTTTTGGCGAAGTCTATATTGATTCCAAAGATTTGTAGGTCTTTCGAGTCAGCTTCCATCCATGTGATTTTAGGTCTACCTCGTTCCCTTTTAACACACCTTGACTCACCATACCTCCACATCTATCGACCTACGGACCGGTGCATATGTAGTGGCACGTATTGAGGATAAAGCGAGAGAAGGTCGCAAGACATGGCTAAACCATCTCAAGCGACCTTCTTTCATATTATCCTCAGGACGTGCTACTAGCACCTTATGTTTCTGTGGAACATGGTCATTTTTATTTTATCTAATTTTGTATGGCCGCACATCCATCCGTATCTCTGCTACAGTTATCTTATAGATATGTTGGACTTTAGCATTCCAACATTCACTACCATATGAAGTTGCCGGTCTTATGTTGGACCTAATCTTAAACACGGCCAAAATTCTTTTAGCGATCTTTTGATTCATTGCACTACTCTTTTCTTTGTAAAAGGCAATGTAAGGGCAAGATCACCCCAAGAACCTGGGATCTGTGATGCATGTTGTAGTATCTTGTGATTGCTGGCCTTCTTTTTATGATTTTTTAATGCTTAACTCTCTTGAAATATCCTGGTACTTTGCAATTGAGTAGGTCATGGAATTTCAGAATGGAACCGTCTTTAAATCCTTCATCCCTTTGTCAAATGCATCACTGTCTTCATTCCCAAGTGCATACACGAAAAGAATGTTCCAGATTTCTTTGATGAAGTAGTGAACATACATGTTTACTCTCTCTCTCTCTCTCCATGAAGTAGTGAGCATATGAAAGAGGAGTTAAGTTTGGTCTAGAAATTGCATGGGAGTTCTTTTATTATATGATCTAACTCTTGCATATTGTTTGATCATTGCTTATATTGACACTTCACTTGTTTAAGTAAGTTGGTTCTTGAGCTTTTTGTGATAAACTTGTCTCGTAGTTAACTCATGCCGCCTATAGGTTACAAAACTATAGGTATTTACTAGCATTTCCAAAAGCGATTCTATAATGCAAAAAAGAAAGAAAGAATGATCTTTGATTTATGCCCTTTTAGTGTAAGTGGACAATAGTAGTGCTCTAGTCTTTTGTCTCTTTCTGACAGAAAGAACTTTTATGCCTAGTGGGGGACCATAAGTGTCGTGCTGGAAGTGGAGGGAAAGAGAGTTTTCAGCAGGTTTTACTGGACCTGGCCATTCAACACTTTAAAGTATGCTATATACAGTGTGATTCATGTTTATTGTGATTCAAATATCCTTTTTACATTTTCTTTCTTTTGTGATTGTTTGGGGCTATGTTGCTCGGAATCTTAAAAATTCCGTTAGATGCGTGGTGGATCTTCCAAAAATAATGCGTTTCTAGAGGATCCGATACGGGCGCGGCAACATTTTGGAGAGTGAGAGTGACATAGGGGGGAGAGCGTCTTGTGTATACTGTTTTATTTACTTCAGCAATGTAACTTCTAATTAATCAAAATTGACTTGGAGAGTTATCTGCAGGTGGAGAGTATAGTTTTAAGCATCATATCCATGCTTTCGAGCCCTAACGATGAGTCTCCTGCTAACGTTGAAGCTGCTGTAAGTAATCTTATTTATGAATTTCTTATTGTTGGTCCCACATAAATCTGGACCTACTTAATTTCCGCAAGGGTCGGAGGGCGATATTCACCTTGTCTAATTCACACTATATCACATATTCATCTGGGATTTTTTAGCTTTTTGCTTAGCAATATCCTGCATTAATAGAAATGTCATCAATTTCTCAACTTGTGGCAGTCAAACCTTAACTGAAGTTAAGATCTGTGTAATGATAAAGATCAACAGCTGTTGAATGATATTTTTGTTTTTGCATACGAACTTAAGGAGCTGATAATTAAAATACACGGAACAATTTGTAATTACTTCGTTATTGTTTAAGACCATTGTTCTGTAAAGAATGAATATACTCCTGTCTGAATGTTTCTCTTGCACTTTTAAACTTTCCCTTTGTTGCCCCTCTCCTTGTTTCTTTGGCACTTGTATCCGTTTCTTTTATTGTGCCTTCCAGTATCTCATAACGTGTCGTATATGGTGTTCTGCAGAAGGAATGGAGGGAAAAAAGAGACGAATTCAAGAAAAGGGTCAGTCGTTGTGTAAGACGGTCACAAGAAATGTAGTAAACATACATGCCAACCTGCATTTCTGCGATTAAGCTAAGGAAATGGCATCGTTCTTTTGGCTAGCTGTTTATTTATTGTTACAAATGTAGAATTTGTTTGCCGTTGCAGATTCTGTGTTGTGCCTTCTGGTTCTGGTCTTGGGGGTTTGGTCTTTTTTACATTTTTATTATCTTTATTACTTTGAAGGTTTTGCCATTAAGTTATATTTATTTATAAAAGAACTTAGTTGCTGAACGTTGTGATCTCTGGCCTCTGCCTTTTAAAATTTTCTAATGCGACGTTCTAAATGTGTGTCAGCTAACCTGGAAAAATCATACCCAAAAAATACAAGTTAAGGGTAACGAATGCAACGAGAAGAAAGTCTTCTAATGATTCGTTTTAATACGATATTAGAGCATGTAGAGTCCTGGAAATAGCTTCTACTTGTAGAAATGTATGGTAATGCATGGCAAAAGTTATGTACAATAGACGATTGATTTGTGGCCCTTTCCGGATCTGGCGCACAAATTTGGCATATAGCGAAAGTATGACCATCTAGTTCTGCCCTTGCTTGAACTACCCTTGCTTAAAATTCAGAAGATTGAATTTTTAAACGGTACAAAACTTGTTGAAATATAGATTGGTTTTAAGCACGTTGTAATATTCATAACAGAAAAGTGTAACGCATATCACATTCACTCGTCAGGACAATGAAAGACGATTTTTGTATTTATTAATACATCTTGTTTAAGAATAAATTAAGATGAAAATAAACATTTTAATAAAAGTGATAAAGAAGACACTGTTATAAAATAAAGACTGTAAAGTAAAGACAAGATATAGAGAGAGACTGATATATTATTTAAATTCAAACTAATGTACATAATGAAATGAAAACCCTTCTATTTATAGAAGAAAGGAAGTTGCTGTGTAAGCTGCTACCGCAAGCTGCTGTGTAAGCTACTACTGCAAGCTGCTGTGTAAGCTGCTACTCCAAGCTGCTACTGAGAGTAATATTTATCTATAACGGAGTACTGAATGAATAAGTTCATTATATCCGGTATGGATAATCTTTTGCTCGGGGTAATGTCTATCCATAACCGGATACGGAAAGGATAAGCTTATTATACCCAGTATGGATAATCTCTACCGAGAGTAATATTTATCCATAACCGGATATTGAAAGGATAAGCTTATTATACTCGGTATGGATAATCTTCTACCGAGAGTAATATTTATCCATAACCGGATATTGAAAGGATAAGCTTATTATACCCGGTATGGATAATCTTCTACCGGAGGTAATGTTTATTTAAAACCGGGTACCAAAATGATAAGCTTCTTCAGGAGGCTTATTTCCAATAGAGTACTAAATAGATAAACATACTTACGACGGAGTCATATACGGATAAGCTTATTGAGGAAGCTTATTTACAACAGAATATTAACATCTATAATAAAATATATTTATAACAGACACTATGTTTACGTTTTTTCAAAGCTTAGTCAATCGAAGTCGACGTGATTAAAAAGGACAAAACAGAAGTCAAACTTCGATATAAAATCCTAAACATCAGGAAAGGAGCTTGCAACTACTTTACTCTGAAGTATATATATATATACACACACTCTCCAAGTTATATATAAATTTTCATAAATTTTATATGCGTTTTTGATTATCAAATGTTAATAATTTTGTCGTAGGCTAAAAGTGAAAAAGAGTTCATAATTAAAGAGGTGGATCCGAAATTTGAGGCTTATGGGTTCTTACAGTAATTTCACATTAATATGCAATAATAACTGGGTTCACTGTAGGCATGTAATTTTGACCCGCGCGTTAGAATCGCCATGAATATAGTATTTTTCTTAGGATATTTATTTGGGTTTATTTTATAGGATTTTACTTTATTACTAATTTTAAGGCACAAAAATTGAAAAAATAATACAATATAATTTCATGCTCTATTTTATCCTATTTAGTTTAAGTTATTAATATTTTGTTTATATTTATAGCCTTATATTTGTTTCTACTATGATTTTAACTCTAGTTTTAATCCATATAAAATATATATATATATATATATATATATATATATATATATATATATATATATATATATATATATATATATATATATATATAAGTTATGTGCCCCATTTTACAATAGAAGAGGTCCAAAACGGGTAGCCCACCTCCCCAGCCCATCTCCCATAACCCTTACCAATTCCGCCTGACCCGCCGACCCGTCCAACCCGCCCCATTTCCCACTCAAATCTCAACCGTCCATCACCTTAGATCCAATGGCCAATATTAATCCCCGCACCCCAATACATAAACCCAATATTTCCCCAAAAAAGAAAAAGAAAACCCTAAAACTAGAGACACAGATGCGGCGCCCCTCTTTCTACTATTCATTATCTTCTTCAAACGACTCACACACGCGCCTTCCTCTTGCCACATAAGAGTAACGGATTCTGACAACAACAAGATCCCCTCCCTCACTCGCCCGTTTTCAAGCTAGCTCACACGGATTAGAAGGCTCTAGAAGAAAGGGTGTTGGATGAGTGAGAGGCGTCGGATCGATCTCATTCAATCCGAGCCTCACATTCATCACGTGCTCGTTTTCAAGAAAGCCTTATCCGTTTTTTTTAGGAGGGGAAAGAATCCAGGGTTTGGATATATAAGGGACCATTACGGGTAAGATAAGGGGATTTTTTATGAGAGTGATTTAGTTTGGGGAATAAGGGAAATTTCTTGAGAGAATTTTAGGGCTTTCAGGTTTTGATCAATATAGTTGAGAAAAGCAAGTCATTGGATTCAACATACTAGATATTCAACATACAACCACCTTCACTAATCACTCAAACAGAAATGAGAAAATACTTTTAAACCCATAGGGATTTGTTTGGCTAGTTTCTCCCACTTGTACTGAAGAGCGTAGTGGATATCCAACTTTATTCATATTAACGTAAGAATCTGAAGATGACAACAATCTTGATCTTTCCTCTGCAGCTTTTCTTGAGGTCACGAAAGAAAGGTCAGTTTTGTCACTAGTGCAGGGTGTGTTTCCATTAAGAGTTATATCATCAACCTCTTTAATTTCTATAATTGCCTTTCGCTTTGTCTTCACAGGCTCAAGATCCATATTAGCTACTGCATTTTACGCAACTTTTGTTGGAATTGTTTCTTGAAACCCAAATATGGCAGAATTATGCTCAGTTTGGTGCATTGTGCAGGTTTCATTGGCCATACTGAGTAACTTGGATTCTGTGTTCTTCACATTCTCAAAGCGATAGGAGATCTTAGAATCAATCCATTCAAAATTAGAGATTCTTTTTTTAGTAGTTTTTGATTCTGTTTAGTTTCGTTTTTCATATATAAAAAAAAATAAAAAAAAAAACCAATCTCTTCTAGTTTCAATCTTACATAAAGTCAGATATACGAAGGAAAATTTTCTGTTTCATCTTTGTTTAGCCAAATGGAGTTTGGATTTGGAGCTGTTGTTTGAAGTCGAGTCCGTGGTTCCCGTTCGACTTAGTTATTGTACTCTCGAGCGACCTTTTTGAACTTGAAGCTTTGTGGCTGATTGCTTTGAATCTCTGTTATTAAGAAGGAATTTGCACTCAGGTTCATATCCTATCTTTTCTTTTATCTGAAGTATGACTGAGACTATGATGAGATTTTATGATTAAAATAAACTTAAGCGTCTAGAATCTACCTATGTTTTCTAGATGTTGAATGTGTTCTACTTTAGTTCTTCTGAATTTTCCTCGCTTGTTATGTTGATATTAAATGTGCGTTGCATTTCGTAAATCTCATTGTGATATTTTCTGCTTAATCTCAATCGTATTGGTTTGGTTTAAGATACTTACGCTGCCACCTTCCTCGCTCATTCAGTCTCGCCTAAATTGTCCTTGGTTAAAAGGACCCAGTGGTATTTGAGTAGCATAGGTTGATCCTGTTTTTTTTGGCAGAATCAAGTATGGGGGATTCTAATGTCATTTTGATTCATTGGTTTGAATTTGTCCTTTAAGTTTTAACATGAAAGTGCATTGGATATTTCGACCATGTTTGCCTCAAAGTTTATTTACCATTTTGGATATCGTAGTTTAGTAGAGGATATGTGCAGCTAGATCTGTTTTCGTCGAGTAGCTGGTTGTGTCATTCGGTTTTAGCTCAACTATTTCATAAGTATGCAGGTCCATTTTCCTTCATTGTCTGTTCTGGGCTTATTTCTGTCCCCTTAGTAGTTTAAGTATATGGCAGAAGCCTTGTGTCATTACTTGCATCATATTTCATCCATGTTCACTTCTGGAATTGCTTAAGTTAGCTTAACTGTTTTTTTTTTGAAATTTCATGTAGTAACAGCATCCATGAAGATGACATACTAATTCTTAAATTGTTCGTATAGCCTTAACTCATGTTGTTCTCTCCTTTCTGTGTGTATTGAAATGTTATATTGGGTTAGGTTTTTACTATTTTTATTATACTCTTTCAATATTGAGTGCTCCTTGCCATAGACGTTTGTGTATATGCTTGTTTTGGGTTGATTGGATGAATGTTTGGTTCACGCACGGGCTGCGGGAAAGTTGGGTTGGTTTGTGCATTTACACAGTGGCATACATACTTAGACTATTAAATTCATGTGATTTAAAAAGCTTACTGTTTGGACCAAAGAACAACATTTTGTTGCTGGTGAGTTGGTTGGAATTACTTTTTTTTTGGAAAATTGCTTTTAAGTATCTGGTGTGAAAACTAAATTTTTCTAAAGCAAGCATGTCATTTTGAGACAAAGTAGTTGCTTTGTGTAGCAATGGTTATTCTGATACCTCACAATCACTGAGCCAGTATTACATTTGGTTCATGCTTTGTCGATTCTTTTAAATTATCTTCCTTTGTATGCTTTTGGATGAATATTTGGTGCTGAATGGCTATCTTATTAACCATAACCATTGGTATAGATTGTTTGATTGGTTTTGATGGGCTGGGTATAGCATGAAAATAAGTTAAACCTTAAAATATGTTCTTCTCCCGCTATTTTATTATCTTTGATCGTTAGGAGCATGCTTAGGCCGACCATACTCGGGTAGGCAAGTTGTAGGATTTTGTTAGTTTAGAGGCGAGAGGTTGTTTCCGTAGTCAAATTTATCCGGGGTATGCCTCGAAGAACTATGTAAATATTTTGGAGGCCTTGGCGAATGTGGTGGAGCAGTTGTAGTATAGGATTGCTTAGGATTTTTCTTTTCATTTTCATTTTCTTTCATTTAGGTTGGGACGACCTCGAGCCTCATGTGAGTTTATTTTCTTTTTGTTTTGTGATTTTACGTCAACCCGAATATTTTAATAGCCAACTTGATTAAGTACGCAATCGTGACCTTCACATGACTTGGGTAGTGCCTAACACCTTCTCCACGAGTCAAATGAACCCCATTATTCGAATCTCTGGTGCGGACTTAGTTTTGAGTTTGAAGTATTTTTAAAAGGAAATTATTTTTAAATAAAAATGGTGGCCTGGCACACCAAAATTAAATGTCAGGTGGCGATTTTGAGTTATATCCTTTTAAATACCATTTTTTCACTTTGAAAACTCTTTTCAAGCTTTTTACTAAATCTTTTTATTAATTTAAGAGGGTTTAGTGGAAGGCTTGGTAAAAAAACGGGGTGTGACATTTCCGGAGACTCTGCTGGGGAAATTGTGGGTTCGAGCTAGTACTTGATTTTGTTGGATTTTAGAAATTTGGTTGAGTTTTTTATGTCTTTTCATTAGCTTTTCTTGATTTTTATTATGTTTTTATATTTTGTTATTTGCTAGTTGCTTATTTGTTTATAGTTCTTGCTTTATCTGTTTACTACTTTATAACTATCATCATATGCATTACCCGGTCAATTTTTTCTGCAACAAGTCTCGGAGCACGCGTCGCGTGCACAAACCCTTTGTTGAGTCACCCTTAATTTAGGAGGGGGGGTCGTCGGACGTATGGAGTTGGTGGAAAGCTTGAGCAGCCACCATTGACCATACGCTCCCCCGAATCGCCTTGTTAGTGAACCCAAACTTAGGTCAGCCTTTAGGTCATTTTTGTATCATGTCATTTAGACCTAGCAGGGTTCGGTCCCAGGTACTGTATCCCTTTGTAGGAAATTTGTCCAAATTTGGTCAAAATGGGCCCGTGGCCCAAAATGACATGTAATCATCCTATGTGCTAAATGTTGCATCTTTGAGGGTTAAAAGGTCATTTGGCGGACCGATGTTTGGGAAAGAAGGGTGAAAATGAAGAAATAAGGCCCGGTTACATTTTTCTTTCACAACCTTTTCAAGAAAAGACAAAAATTGAAAATTGAAAATCCAAAAAGATTATACACTTTTCCATTATTTTTCAAAAATTTAAAAAAAATTAAAAATGAAAAATCCAAAAAAGATTTTACACTTTTTCCATCTTTTTTCGAAAAGTTCAAAAAATTTGAAAATAAAAAATCTAAAAAGATTTTGCATTTTTCAAAAAGATAAAATATAGCTTTTTTTTTTCAAATTAATTGCATCTTCCAGAACTACGCGAATCTGATTCTCGTCTCTTGGGGCGAGATACGTAGGCAACCTACATAGGGTCCTGTCTTCCTAGTAAGTCCTAGGTTCTTGGCTTTGCGGGGTCTTAGCCAAATCTTGCATGTTTAGCCACTTTTGGCCACATTGGTCGTTCTTGCGAAATGGGGTTTTTTTTGCGAAAGTGGTTCAATAAACTCATGTCTTAGGATTTTGAGTCCACAACTAGGTATCATATTAATTTAAGGTTTTCCTTTTTGAGTTTGCATGTTTAGCCACTTTTGGCCACATTGGCCATTCTTGCAAAATGGGGTCATTTTCGCAAAAGTGGTTCAATTACTCATATATTAAGATTTTGAATCTGCAACTAGGAGTCATATTAAGTTAAGGTCCTTCCTTTTTTAGTTTGCATCTTTAGCCACTTCTAGCAATATCGGCCATTTTTGCAAAATGGGTCTTTTTTTTGTCGGTTGGCCTTGGGCCATAATTATTGAGAGTTTGAATTCATATAAGCCTTAATGAGGTGTATTTCCATGTCTTAGAGGTCACATTTGTTGAGTTTGCATGAATAGCCACTCTTAGCCATATGGTTAATTTTTAAAAATAGCCCAATCATTTCTTGCATGTGTCTTGAGTCACTAACTAAGAAGTTTATTCTTTGTTTTGCTTAGTTCAGGGTTTTGTAGTTCCTTTGGCTAATGTTGTCTTTCTGTTGTAGGGAGAGTGAGTCGTGGTAATGCCCATCAACTGGCCTTTCGGCGGCCAGATGCGATTGCTAGATTCTTTGTGGCACCGACGCCATGTCGCATACCGAGGGCGGCATCGGTTGAATCTTATGCGGCTCCTCCCTCTCGACCCTTATTTCGGGACGAAGGACCGTTGGGGATCGTTCGCCGTCGAGATGGCCCATCCTCGTGCGAAGAGGAGGATAGGCCCTTGATTAGGCGTAGAGTTGCATTTACTCCGGCTCCTCCCGCAGTGGCCGCGTCTGTGCCTCCCGTCATAATTAATGTGGATTCACCTCCTTTGGAGGCGGGAGAGGGTATGGTTGCGGCGCGTAACCCTGAGGACGGGTCGAGGGCGAATGATGCTCAGGTGTGCTTGGATCATGAAGGAAGTGTTGCCCCAACAGCCCAGTCTTCGACCCATATGGTCGAGATGGGGGAGACTCCCCCGGTGATCGTGGAGATTCGTGGGTCGATTTCCCCTTCGATGGAAGCGGTAGAGGGAAAGGCTGCAGGAGATGGGTCTGGATCCGACTCGGATTTGGACTCTGAGGATGTCCGCATGTTCCGAGAGGGCGTCACGAATGCTACTGTCCACCCGGAGGGGAGGTCGCGCATCGTTGAGGTTCCCACAGATTCGAATTTGCTGCTACTAGACTTGAGTTTGGTGTCGCAGTTTGGGCAGCTATGCTCGGCGATAGAGAATGAATCGATGAGGGAAGTCACGGACGTCGGCCTGATGAACGAAGTGGCCGTGATGGGCATGAGGGTGTGTGTTCAGAGATGAAGGCTTATTTGCTTTCCTTTTATCCTATTTTTTATTTCCTGCCTGAACCGTTGTCTCTCGTTCTGCAGGCTTTTTTGTTGCAGGTGGAGAGCCTCTGTCGAGCTAATGTTCACTCGGGAGTATTTTTGCGGGTGCTTGAAAAGTGTCGTCGTTAGCGAGACAGGTGCAGGGAGATGCGTGTGTGCATGAGGAATGATCCCCGTAGCCGGGCTTTGGTTGAAGAGTTGGCGAGGAGGGAACTTCAGGCGCAACACGCGGTTGGTCGGGTGAGGGCTTTAGAGGATCAGTTATGTCGAAAGGGCGAGGAGCTTGAGGTCGGAAAGAGGGCCTCGGTTGAGTGTGAGCGCCTGTGTTTAACCAAGGTGACGGAAGTCACATCGGAGTGGAGTGCGAAGGTGGTTGCACTAGAAGGGGAGATTGCGGCCCTGAAGCGTCAGATGGCTGATGCCTCGGCCCGAGTCGAGGAGTTGCAGGGGACCGTCCGCGCCGGCGAGTCCCAATTGTCATTAGTAAGGGCCGCTGCTTCCTTTAGGGAGAGAAGTCTGAGGAGCGGATAGGGGTCCTTGAGCGGGGTAGATTGCGATGCGACGGGGCAGATAGCAATCTTAGAAGAAGAGAACCGGCGTCTCCAGGAGCAGTCCGCTTTTTCAGGCTAGACTCGCAAAATTTGGGTCTATGCTGAGGGCCAACGGGACGTATATAAGAATTTGTTTGAGGCCGGCATTGTGTCTGAAGCTACTTTCGAGAGGGCACACCAAAGGGCTCGGGAGGCCCGTATGGAGTGTGGTTATGACGCTACAATGCCAGGGGTTGATGTCGGTGTGGGCGGGAGCTTGGGGGTAGCCGGCGACGGTGTGAATGGTGCGGGTGGTGGTGTAGATGGCACGGGTAACAATACGGTCAGTGCAGATGGCGGTGCGGATGGCGCCGAATGAAAAAATAGCTTCTTTCTCTTTTCCTTTTTTCTTCTTTTTCCTTGCTGTTTGGCATTCGTTGTCTTGTTAGTTGTTGTTGTTTTTTTTATTTTGGACGGTCCTTGGCCGGATGTAAGCGGGCACAACCCGTGATTGTTTTATGAATAAGGAGGAATTGCCTTTCGTCATTTGTTTAGTGTTTGTTTTGCCCGCGTTTGAGGGGGCAGTTTGATTTTGATATTCGACTTTGGTAGGCATGTCAATTTTCGGGCGTCGACGGCCCCTCCCTTCTTGACTTGGGGTGGTCGAGTCGGGCCATCCTTTTGGGAGTTGTGATGTTTATCCTTAGTCCCAGTTCGTGCGCGGTCGGGCTATTGGT
>JASVEL010010987.1:0-58584 GCA_032618575.1 Nicotiana noctiflora
TTCTAGTTTTGTAAGTTTTATCGGAATCCGAGACATGGGCCAGGGGTCGGGTTTGGCCAATTTCGATATTTGTGATGTAATTTGATCTTTGTATGAGTTTCATTCATTTAGCGTATATTTATGGTTATATAATGATTTTGGTTAGATTCAGGACATTTGGAGGCCGAAGCGAGAGGAAAGAGTGTTGTTGGCTAGAGTTTGGCTTAGCTTGATGTAAGTAAAGCTTCCAATATTGGTTCTGGGGATCCGAAACCATGAACTATATGTTTTATGATTTATTATGAAGGTGACGCGATGCCAAGTGATGGGTGTGTTGGCGTGCACCGTGGTAAATACGGCCTGGATCATTTCGGAGCACCACTTAATGTCTCTTTCTTGTTGATATATGTTTTGTAATTATGTGATCAAGTCAATGAACTGCGAATCATGCTAATTATCATGTTAAGGCTTCACACTAATATTGTTACAACCCGAGAGGTCATTTCTTGTTGTTATATCATTTGCTTTATTGATATTCTATACTCAGTCTTGTTCATGCATAATATATCATGCCACACTCTCAAATATTTTAATTGTCACATCATATTATTGTTTTTGCTAGTAACATGACATTTTGAGCCCGTGTGTGTGAGAGACTGAAGAGTTATGACTGAGTGAGGTAGAGAGCTTGATATTGAGTGGCAATATAAAATCGGGTTGTACGCCGCAACGAGATATGGAACATGCCTTCGTTGGCTTTGTTATAGCACTTGAGCTAAAGAGAGAAGCCCCTTTGAAGTATTCAATCAAATATTGTCCACAAGAGTATTGAGCTAATGCATTTCAATGGTGTGGGAGAAAAAAGACGAAACAAATAAGAGTCCATTTAGCTTAGTTGATTTAGATTACATGATAAGCATTATGTGCTGAAAATCACTTTTAAGTGCTAAAAATGTTTTGAAAAATAAGTAGTTACGTGTTTGGATAAAAGTATTAAAATTAATAATATGCAGATGAAGAACTGAGTATACGAAGGATTTTGTTTTAAAAGAAGTACTTTAGGAATAGAATAGTAAATATTTTGGTCAAACTTGAAGTGCTTATAAGCTGAAATTTGATAAGTTGGGGGAGACCAACTTATAGCTTTTGGCTTATTTTTTACTTATAGGCACTTAACTTATAAGTACTTTTAATTTTATCAAACACATAAATAAACCAAAAGGTACTTATAAGCTAGTTTGACCAGCTTTTAAGCTTAGTCAAACACACTCTAAATGTTCTCTTCCTCGTCTGGGTGTAACACTTTTTCCTCACTTTTATTCAATTTGTAAACATCAAGCCTGTTTGAAAAGTATGTGCACCTTCATACTAGTCAACGCAAGTTCTCCATGCGTATTATAGATTGAGTCATTTATAATTAATTGTTCATGAACTCTAGGAAAGGAAGTTGTAGATTAGGCACAATTGAATTCGAATTTTCAACTCAAGCAATATGCATTAGTTGAGATATGAGGAATTAAATTCTCTAAATCCCTAAATATAAGTTCAATCGGGAGATTGTGATTTAACAAGGAAATCAGAAAACACCTAGCAAGAGACGATACACACGAGGGAAATGGACGATGAGTTTTTGTTTTAAGATACAATGATGTGTGGGAGTGGAAGTATAATCCACCAAAAAATGAAGGTTTTTGTCTTGATGTATGAAAATTAGTTTGTTCCATTTTTCCCTACACGTTTACTTCTGGTAGTGTAGCTAACAAAGGAATTTTTAACAACGAAATCAGAAAAGGGGAGAAGAGAGAAAAAAATGGAAAAAAATGTAACTAAATCCCTTGATTGAAGACACAAATAATCTTTTGAGATGGATTATATATATATTTTATAATTAAAATGTATTTTAGTCGGGTAATAAACATGAATTTGTTTCATAATAAGGTTTCAAATAAGGAATTTTTACATTGCTATACCATATAGGAAACTTTATTACCCCCAATGTTTGATATAATTACATTTAGTGTATCAAATTACCAATTTTATACCATAGTATATTTTAAGAGTACAATTAATGCAGCATATATCTCTCCTTAATTCAAGGTACCAAAAATGGGCCCTTTTTTTGTTATATATCTTTTAGAAGCTTCTCTCATTCGCTTACATTAAACATATTCCTGAATATATTCCTTCTCCCTCCTTCTTTCACTATTTTTAACTTTCCCTTCACCGTTTCTGAAAACTTTGGCCCCAATTTCACTACAAAACATCAAAATAGGAAAATATTTTTATTATTTTCTTAAAGAAGGAAAAAAGGAAAAGAATGAACTATATGTAAATAGACGCATAGCATGCTCACAAATTCTATAAGCATAACTGTTTGCCTTCTTTCCCAATTTCCTCTTCTGCATAATTATATCAGAATCATCTTGACTTGCAATTAATATCAATGTATAAAAAAGTTAGAAAAAAATGAGTTTTATTTAATTTTCTTGTTTTTCATAAATATTCTGGACATACTTGATTTTGATTGAAATTCAGATTGAAACTCGAAGAAGAAGACATATTGCAGAAATTGTCGATAAATAGTAGATAAATTATAGACTGTTTTTTGGCAGAAGATTTTGTAGAAGTTTTAGTTGTATTGGATTTGTAAAATCATAAAATAATGCACCTACAATCCGAATATAAATAATCTATAATTTATCTATAAAATATCTACAAACTGGATACATCAAATTTTAATATCCCAATTTCCATTACAATTGTAGATAATTTGTAGATATAGTAAAATTTTTGTAGTCATCCATTTTAGGATGTCAAATATTGTAGTTAAATTGTACTATAACTGTTGTAATTTGTAGAAATTTGTGAAAACAATACTACTTCGTATATAATTAAATCGATTTGTATTTTATTTGACTAGATTTTGTTCTAAACATAGATTGTAGTTTTATTTAAAGATACATTTTGAAATTAATAATTTCTAATCATAGATTGTAGTTTATTTTGTCATATAAATGTAGTAACTTTCTGGATAATTTTGAAAATAATATTGCTTTATTCGTTTATTAAACTGATTTATAGTTTAATTGTATGCAAATGTAGTAATTTTGTAGATAATACCGTAAAACTATAATTGTATGCAATTTTGAACTATAGAAACCTGCACATGTGTTATCGTTGGTGATTGCCAAATTCATATTGAAATCTCGTACACTTATACATAACGGCTATAAACCTAAGTTTTTATTCTCCTTTTTGGTCTCCATATACACACAAACCCCCATATCATTCAATTTTTTTCTTTTTTTGGATTTTTAGATTAAGAGAGAAAAAATATAGCAATTTTGAGTTGTTGAATGTCGAAGATTTGAATTCTACAATTTGAATTCAGTTTGTTGAAGCTGTTCGTGCTTTTTTTTGGTTAAGTTTTTGAATTGTTGTTTAAGAGTAAATTACGCACATGCGAAATCTCCTTTCCGTTTCAAAACTTGAATTTAATGTAGAATAAATCAATCCCAAGATTCTTTCCTGATTTTTCACGTGTTATTAAAAGAAGATTCTGCCCTATTATTTCCTAATAAATGAATGATACATAAATTGTATGAAAAATGTGAATTAGGAGGGTAATTTAGATACTATGTATATATTTAGTAATAAATTTTTATATATGATATAGAAAGAAAAAAATCTCTTCAAATAATGTATAGAAATAAAAAAAATCCCAATAAGTTTTTGGCTATGACTTGCAATCAAATCAAATGTAAATATGTAATGGGCTAGCGGTTGTCTTCATAAATGAAGTTTGCTGTATTGGGTAATTGGTCAAGGCCCAATATGGAGGCCGAAAATGGTCTCCTCCCAAACATAGATGTCATCCCAGTGTTTGAAAGCGCAGGCTTTTCAGCATTCCACTTAAATCACACTCCTTTTGTTTATAGAACTCGAACAGATATTAGCAGTCTCATCTTATCCCGCGAAAAAAATTATACTACTCCTGAAGTAATTCTCTTCACAATGTCTTATGTACCTCCTCACCTGAGGAACTCTTCTGCCGGCAAAACCACCACTCTGAACAGTAACGGCGCCGGCGCCGATCACTTCTCATCAAAACTCAGCTCGCATCAGTCTAGAATTCATTGCAATGCCGAGCTCGACAAGTCCTCTTCCAACGGATACTCTAATTCATCTCGCCGGAGCTCCGTTAATTACTCGACGGCATCGAGAACGGCCATCCCTGACCCTGAGTTTCCCCAGTGGAAGCCTTCCGAACGTGTTCTCCGTCTTAAATCCGAGCAGGTTCGAATATTCAGTAGCACCAGGAAGTGATGTTATTTAGGTTATCAGTATTTGGATTGTTCGTTTCTATTTTCGGTTAAAGTGTTACATTTTTTTTATGTGTTCTTAGGGTTTATGAAAATTTGCTGAACTTCAATTTATTTACTCTGAAAGTTAGTTTACTGTTGCAAAATTGCTGTTTAACTTTGTTTGTGGTGCCTTGAATTAAGCAAAATGAGAAATAAGTTTGCATATATTTCGTCAATTGGCAGTTGAAGTATTTTTTTTAAGATACAGAAGGCAGTTTATTAAAATGCTGCATGATGTTTGTGCCTGTAACATTCTTTAGTTTGAGGTATATTTGTGTCATTCCCCAGCACGAGAATTTTACTTGTATCTTTAGGCCTTCACTGCAACATATGATTATTATCTTTGTTATATAGACTTTTACATGCTAGAGAAATTGCTATATTGTGTTAAAGTTTGGATATTTCTGTGGTAAAATACCAGTAGTTTATTTAGTTTCTAAGTGCTGACAATATCTGCTAACTGCAATTTGAGAAATGCAATGTATGAAAAGTTTAATTCCTGTTGACTTATATGAATTGTCAATCTGTTATTGTTTTAATTGGTAATCCTGGTTTACGTGTTTGATCGGCCTTTTGATGTACATTTTTATCTGCAGATAGAAGAGATTCGATTAAGGCTTAACGTTGATGTAAATGTTGCCCCAGGCTCAAGTTCTGCACCTGCACCTATTGAATCATTTCCTGATATGGTTAGTTGAATAATTAAATTCATCACCGACAAATCCTTATATTTACCTTTTAATTTAAGGGCATAATTAAGTTATTTGGATCCTGCTTATTTGTTCTCCCTGCAGTGCTTGCATCCTAGTATCATGAAGGATATTGAAAAGCATGGCTACACTGCACCAACTTCTATTCAGGCTCAATCCATGCCAGTTGCTCTTAGTGGAAGAGATCTCTTGGGTTGTGCTGAAACTGGTAGCGGGAAGACCGCTGCGTTCAGCATACCTATGATACAGGTTGCGTATTTCATTTCCATGTCATATTGCAAATCTGTCAGTGTTGTACTTGATCTTGCTTATATGAGATGCTTCAATTGTTGTGATGTTTAATAATTACGATACATGTTATTCTCTTTCCATACAGCACTGTTTGGCTCAACAACCTCTTCAACGTGGTGATGGACCTTTGGCATTAGTGTTGGCGCCTACTAGAGAGCTTGCACAACAAATAGAGAAAGAGGTGGATTGCGGCACTTCAAAATTTGTTGCATTTTCTTCATATTCTGCATACATTTGTTTAATTTTCCCTTTTTCAACTGTGGTTTCACACTCTCAAATTCTAATCTTGATCAGACCCTTGGACTTGCTCCTATTTCTTTTTCTTATGTAATCGATCAATACGAACAACACTAGTTTCTTTTTCTCTCTTTTTGGTTTCATTGAAAATATAAAAGACTCTCTTTAATGTGGTGCTAATTGACTAATAACCATATCAAAGGGACCTGAAAAACATAATGGCTTGCTACTCTACGCTTGCTTCGCTTCTTGAACCTTGAATAAATGGTCATCTTTCAAAAGCAGTCTTGTTTAGTTAATTACATAAATTACTAACTTATGCTACCGAAGCATGCTGTTTCACCTTGCCTCTCTTTTTTCGTGTTGGTATTAATTAATTAACAGGGTCTCAATGATCCAGAAGAGTGGACTTCATTATCACTAGGTTCCAATTATGCTTTGTTGATTTGGTTTTATTACTGTACACAGCCTCCTCGTCTCACTTTGAAAATATTCCTCATAACCAATAATTTCGCATGTGAATTTAACTGTGTTCATTATGACCAATATATATTAGCCAGACATATATAATATGGCCATGGTGTTAGACAAGAAAAATCTCAATTTATTTTATTTTGCCTTGTAAATATTGTGTCTGTACTTGAACTGCTACACATTGCCTTTTCAGGTTACGGCTTTCAGCCTGTCACTGGATTCCTTTAAGACCGCAATTGTTGTAGGTGGGACAAACATTAGTGAACAGGTAACTTCATTATTTTATATCATTATTAGGGTGCTCTAGTATCTGCGTGGTTCATACATACTACATGAGGATAAATAAAGCAGATATCTCTTCTTTTACTCTTGAATTTATTTTTTGGTTGTGCCTTGGAACAATTATTTTCATCTTTCATGTTACATGATGATGCAAGTCCAGCCTTGTCATATATTCTAATTGTGGTTTTTATTGGATGCAAGACAGAGGTCTGAACTTCGAGCAGGAGTACATATAGTGGTTGCTACTCCAGGAAGACTTATAGATCATTTACAGCAAGGAAATACTTCCCTCTGCAGGATCTCTTTTGTTGTTTTGGATGAGGCTGATAGAATGCTTGATATGGGGTTTGAACCTCAGATAAGAGAGGTATACCTTCTATTTCAATTTTGTTTATCTTATCTTTTCAAGTGAACATTATTTTCCATTTGATCTGTTAGGCTCATCACCTTTAACTCATGTTCTATACCTCCCTGATGTTGTGAGGAGTATATTGCTGTTTTCTGATTTCTGTACATACATTTGTCAGTCAATTTAGTGGCTGTTTTGCTACTATAAACTACATAACAGTGGTTGATAACACATTTACATTATTTTATTCGGCTGGTATCTTTTTGTAAAATTGGAAAAACCTCTCATGTCATTTGACTCCTGATTACCATTTGTTCATTGGCTGTTGTAATTTGTTATAGATATCAATTTGGCACCAAACTGGATTGTTTGGTCTGTTGTTCTAGACTTATTTGATTTGAAACACCATAAATGACAACTTCCAAATATTACTCTGTCGTAGGTGATGCGAAATCTTCCAGAAAAGCATCAAACACTTCTCTTCAGTGCCACCATGCCTACAGAAATTGAAGCATTGGCACAGGTTAGGTTTCTATTTACTTCTTCCTTGTATTAGTCATGGTATTTAAAATTGTATCCTAGTGGGCTTATTTTGTGGATACTAGGATTCTAAGATCGCACGGGTAATTCTAAGCATGATCAGATTCCGTGTTGACATCTACCAAGATTTACCATGTGAATACAATGTCGGAACAGTGAGAACAAGGTCAAGCTAGAAATTACTATTCAATTGGCAATACTTGTTAGAAGGGTTAAAGCTACTATAATATAGAAAATTCACTTTAAAGAAAGTGGTGTGGGCTGAATGTTGAAATCTATTTGAGGTCTTGTTCATAAAACACCTACTTCCGTACTTAGCTTTTCTCCAACAATGTCATTCTCCATGTATATGCAATTCATCATTACTTAAAGATCTTCAGTTTTGATAAACACATGATGGAGTCAATGTTATTGTTCTGTAAGAGGTATCAATTATCTCTTTTTGTTATTACAGGATTACTTGACTAATCCGGTACGAATAAAAGTTGGAAAAGTTAGCAGCCCGACTGCAAATGTTTCCCAGATTTTAGAGAAGGTACCTGAAAATGATAAGGTACGTTTGGTGCTGAACTTAAATAGCAAAGAGAACAGATTGACTTGCATTGCTTTTAATAGCTTCAATGTTACCATTTTTTGTTGCAAGGCTTTTCTTTTTAAAAATTCGTTCTTGCTTGTTACTTGTATACATAGTAGTTTGAGTTATGCTTCTAACAGTGTTGCATCCTAAAATCGTAAAATAGATGACATGCAATAACCATAACCCACAACTAAGGACTAGATCTATGGGAAACAGTAAGGTTAATGTGAACTCTACATTAACCACAAGCCTGCCTAGGACCAACCCACTCAAACTCGCTTCCCCCCCGGAATGGAGGGGAGAAGCTCGACTACCACCCTATCCTACAATCCTAATACTCGACCTCCAGACCTTCCTATCAGGCCATGTCCTCGGAAATTTGCAATTTGCAAGATCCTGCCTGATCGCCGTCCTCTACCTCTTCTCAAACCTCCTTATCGGAGCATCCATGCTTCTCCTCCGCACGTGCCCGAACCATCTGAGCCTCACTTCCCGCATCTTGTCATCCACAGAGGCCACACCCACCTTCTCCCGAATATCATCATTCCTAATCTTATCTAACCTAGTGTGCCCGCACATCCACCTCAACATCCTCATCCCAGTCCGGATATGAGAGTTTTTAACTGGCCAACATTCTACCCCATACAACATGGCCGGCCTAACCACCGCCCTATAAAACTTACCTTTGAGTATCAGTGGTACTTTCTTGTCACATAAGACTCCAGATGCTAGCCTCCATTTCGTCCACCCCACTTCTATGCGGTGAGTGACGTTCTCATCAACCTCTCCATTCATTTGAATAACCAACCCAAGGTACTTGAAACTAAAAAGGTACTCACACTATTTATTCATTGTTTGGGAACAACTATGGTAAATCAATAGTAGGTACCTGTGCTGGTGCCCAGTGGAATAGTCAAGATGCGCTTAAGCTGGCCCGAGCACCATCTTAACAAAAATAAATAAACAAGAGGCAGAACAGTAATACGATTCTTATTGAGATCTCAAGGGATCTTCCATTCACTAGGTTCTACACATATTATTTGAGGGCAATCCTCCATGCTATTCTTTGTTTTGTCTATTTACCAGCAACTCCGTGGTGCTTGAGTCTTCAAAATGCAACTATAAGCGATTCACTTTTTGGTCTATCCTTTGTTGGATAATTTTCTGAAATATATGAAGGGTCTTCCGGGAATATAAATATTGTTTGTTTTGCAGTTGTGCCAAAGACCAAATATATATCAGAAATGCTACAAATTCGAAGTTCAGTTTTACTTATTTTAGATTTCTTTTACAGTTTTTGTTCATTGGGAAGACACAGTTATGTCATAAACTATCTTGTACTTGAGGTCAATCTTATATAGTTGGAAAAACAAGCTTTCAAGTGTAGATATTAATTGTCACCAGATCTATGGGTCTTGATCATGCCTGTAGCTTGACGTTGTTGTAATGGTAACTCTTGTAGATTGACCGACTTTTGGATTTGTTGGTTGAGGAGGCGGCTCAATCTGAAAGATCTGGTCATCCCTTCCCTTTGTCCATTGTATTTGTGGAAAGGAAGGTAAGATCTTTTGAACTCTGATTTTCCTTTCTTCTTTTGCCCTATCCATGCTAAAGCTGTCTTTTCCAAGAATTTCCTGCTGAAAATTACAGAAGATCATTAAAGGAAAAGTGAAGGATAATAATTTAAATCACCTGGTACTTTTTAAGGTGTGATTACCTTCGGGTTTCTTGTCCAGTCTTTACTCTTTGTGTTACCTGCAAGGTAACAATAGTGATCTTGCAAATGTTAATAGTCAAACCGACCTTCTACCTGCCATGTGATCATGGTAACCTCTAGTGTCACATTTATGAACCATGTGAAATGGGTTTGTTGTGTATGGAAAAAGTTAATTGTCTGTGACTAAGCTACATGGGCTTGAAAAATCCAACTTCTAAATGTGATAAAACCTGATTCGGGATAGCCAATAGGATGATAGTTTATTGCTAACGAGAGTGTTTCATGGAATCTCAGCTATCTGCATCAAGTTTGTCAGAGACTTGCATGAGCTATGACTAAACTGCCAATTGTTCAAGATTTAGATATCAATTTTATGCTAGGTTACTAACCCCCTTAAACTTTAGCTCTGCAACTTTAACTTCAATTTTTTTCTGAAGTGCAGATTAGCCCAAAACATCTTGTTAACACTTGAGATATTAATCTATATTATACTAAAAGCACGAAGGCCCTTAGCGAAATGTCGTTCGTCTTTTTTACCCTTTAAAACTAGCTTTCACATTGGATAAAATAGTAATTTAAGTTATTTTCCTAAATTGCAAGAATAGTCATTTAATTATTTCCCTAATATTTAGCAATAATCTCTTAATTATTTTCCTACTACTTATCTAGAGAATTATATCATTTAATTGGAGTCCTATAACTATATCTAGATTTAGGGTATTGAATTTCAAGCACTTCACGAGTTATCCTTTTATTTGGTTTATGAGTATTTTTTTTGGTTATAAAAGGTTAGATTTAGTTGTCCTAATTTTTCTTTTCTTCGTTTAGTAGTTCGTATATTTCTCTTCTTTCCCCAGTTTAGGAGTCCTTTTTCAAGGTTTAGAGTATTTTTTTATAATAACAACATAGTCCTTTAGTTATTTTTTTTTATATTGAGAATTTTTATATCAACTAATTTTTTTGTCATTATATCATACTTAGGAGCAAGAAGGAATATCTAGCGATCACAGACGTAGTGATCTCAAAAGTTCATCAATTCTATTTTTTATTTAAATTCAAGTTTCAAGCTTAACAAAAAAATATTTTAATTTTAAGAATACAAAAGAAAGAAAAGTGTTCTTAAGATTCAATTACACTAAACGTTGTACTAACATAAAAATTCAAAAGTTATATGCCATAGCAATTTTTTTATTATTCTTAACATAGTATTCTTATTGGATAAAAATTACGGTTAACTATTGAAAATTTGGGACGAGCTAATAATGATTTGAAAAATAAAAGAATTATTCCCTTTAACATAATTAAGTCAATTAATTAATCGAAAAATTCTTTTATTCAACTAATTTCTGAAAAATCCAAGTCTTTTTTTTCTTCGAAATTCATCATATAAATTGGTTATAATATAGCATTAAAAGTCAAATTGTTAAAAATACCGACCTTAAACAATAAGGATAAATATTAGAAGATAAAATATATTCTAAGTGAGCTGTCATTAATTATTTTTCTTTCTTTTTGTATTTGTTCAGAACATTTACTTAATGTAGACATTTTAAAACTTAACATTTGATAACTAAACGTGTAAGAATATAAAAGAGTAGGCAAATTTAGTGACTCAGCCAGCTAAACTTCTAAACATCATTTTTAACAAAATACACTTGTTTATGGGGGTGAAGAAATGTGGAAAATACAGAAGAGAGTTGTGGCAGGTTGATGGACACCTGAAGTCGGGTTGTTACATTCTATATGAGCTCACATTGCCCATGCCAATCCCCGCCATAGAAGAGAGTTGTGGCAGGTTGATGGACAGTGAAAAATTAGTCAATTTATGATGGATCCTCGGAATATTAAATACGTCTAAATGGAGTTGAACGGATTTTGAATATTTCTATTATCAATTTCAGCTATATTGGTATCAGGACATAATAATTTTTGCATTTATGCTTGACTGCATCTTTTAGTCCCACATTGACTTCCAATAGTAGCCAGAGATTTGGAGGAGTCTATCAGGAATGCAGAGTATTCTATTTTTGTTCTTTTGATGTCTTTTAATAATTAATTGATCGATTCTGCCCCTAGAGCTTTGGTCTAGTGGTAAGAGCGCAACAAGTGATATGTGGGTTACGCACACGTTACATGTTCAAATCATTCCCAAGATAAAAGCCTGGTATTTTAGTGGAGAACGGTAAAGGGGCAGGCCCATTATGTATCAAGTTTCTAACCATCCGCTACTAACTCTCGGGGATTTCTAGTTTATAGAAAAAAAATCAATCGTCGACTACTACTTCTTTGACAACAGATAGTATTAGTTTGATGTTTGTAATGCATATATTTCTCTGATTTAGTTGTTAGTGTTATGAAGGCGCTGCCTGGGATAAACCTAATTAGTCAATTTGACATTAAAAGACAGACGTGAATTCAGAAAAGAGTATCTCTACCAAAACTTCTGTCCCGGTAATTTAGTTGAATACTTGTTGCATTTAAATGAAGTGGTGTTAACTGGTAAGTATCATACATGTGAAAGTGCGCAAGGGCAGTAAGGAGTTTATTGTTAAAGTAACATAAAGTTAATTTGGCGGCTAAGCTGGGGGGTTGTTCAATGTATGATTCTTAAAGAAGATACGTAAGACACTTGTATTTTTCCATTCAGCTCCTGGTTAAACCAATTTTTAGTGTAAAAGATGTCACCACTCACCAGCACTTTTTGCTCTGCCTTCATCTGTCAGTGGCTGTCACGAATCTGATTTGCTACATTCTGAGTCCATCTTATTCGTATAGGCACAGGCAGAGGCTCATTAGAAAAGCTTACTGTACACACTTGACACTTGAGAAACTCCTTAGGATTAGTACTACTACTTTTTTCCTTTTTTTTGGATCAGTTATTACAACTACTATGCTGTGCCACTTGATTTTTCGGTATGAGGGGGCTGACTTCAGCAACACAGCTTGTGATCCCCTAAAGGGAACAGTATGATTGAGAATTCCTTTGATCTGGTAGTCTTTTCCCCTCCTAGAACTGTATGACTATCCCTTCCCTTCATATGCTTTTGTGGATAGCTACGGGTTTTTGGGCTTGTACATCCATATGGCCTGACTGATAAGTGATTTTAATTTGTGCAAGGCTGTCTTAAAAATTTGGATTTACTTTCCCAAAGAACTGCAGTGCTTTTTTAATCTATAATGCATGCTTTTAACTATGCATTATGCACCATCATCCTGCAGACGAAGTGTGATGAAGTAGCAGAAGCTTTAATGCAACAGGGTTTACTTGCAACTGCACTTCATGGTGGTCGTAGCCAAAGTGAAAGAGAGGCCGCCCTTCGTGATTTCAGACACGGTCCTATCAATATCTTGGTATGATTAAAGCATCTAATTTTGTAATATTTCATGGATTTTTCGCTTGTTGAATACAGAGTACTTGTGAATTTCTTTGTCCCTGACTTATGTCAGGCAATAAGAGTATATATTGCCAAGCAACATCAGTTGGTAGTGCTTAAGGGTGTGAAACTATTTTGTTTTCCTTTGAGGACAAAGTATGGTGTCTTGAAATCGAATTGCCTCTTCTGTCCTTTATTCTTTTCTTTTTTCCCTTTTCTGTCAGTCAGTTTTATTGTCAGAACAGGACCGAATACAAATGTTAAAGCTTCATCCCTTTTTGATGCAAAAAGATGATCAATGTTGTTATTTGTTTGTTAACTTTTTAATTGTGGTAAGAAGAAATCTTTTGTGGGTGTTTGGACCAGGAACTTTTTCCGGAAAAATATGCTAACTCTCTACGTGTTTGTTTGGTCTGTTTTCCAATAAGATTTCTTAAATAAAACCAACCCTTATAAACAACTTTGAGTTCCAGAGACTTTTGGAACAGAACGGAAATTTTTTGACTGCAAATACTATCTTAATTTTCAGTCTGACTTCTTCAAAATGATTTCCGAAAAAGCTGCACAAACACCGCCTTAAAGTCCCTCTTCTCTAAGAAGGTAAGTGGAAAACAGACCTTTGTTATTTGATGAATTACAGGACCAGCATAAAGTGGTGACGTTTTATACACTGAATTTCTTTACACCAGATGGAATTCTGAATGCTCATCTTTATCTGGCACGAGAAACTTTGTGCTCCTTTACAAATTATATTACTGTGAATAGAATCATTTTTATCCAACTCGTAGATGTGTCTGTCCAAAACTGTCTTATGAGGAGGGTCACGTACAAGAGCGGACAGTTTTCTCTGTGATATAAATTTGGTTCTTCTTGGACCTACAACATTGGGTTTGGAAACTCATGTTCTACTGACTTGAACTAAGAGTACTTTGTTATCAATATAGATACCACCGTAAAGAAAAAGGAATTTTTTGTACCCTCAGTACAACTTGTATCCATATAGTCTCATGCAACGAAATTTTTTAAATTTGAATCGATGCGCTAAATCCCTTTCAATTTGGTTCTTCTTGATTGAATTCGAATGAAATAAATTTGGTTCTTCTTGACATTATTTTGGTGCTTTTAGAACTTGCTTGTATCTGTGCAATTAACTTCTTACGATGCATTGGCAGGTCGCGACTGATGTTGCGTCTAGGGGATTGGATGTCACAGGAGTTGCACATGTAATTAACCTAGATCTCCCAAAGGTATTTCGAACTGCAAGAAGAGAAAAATCTCTTTCAAGTTACATTAAGAAGTACATATCATGGAAACACTATAAAAACTTGCTAAAATTGAAGGTACTTTTGGATAGTTAATCCAATCTTATTAATAATAACATAGATTTAGAAGCTTCACTTGCATAGACGAGCAGTTCCAAGTCTGATTCTTTAGTTCTCTTCACAATGTTATTCTATTAACTCTGGCATATTTTTGTTAGTCGTCTTAAGTTCTCCCCTTAGAAACTCTTCAGTTATCTACTTAATATAAGTCTAAAAGTTAAGTTTGTTACTTTTAGTATGAGTAGACAAGACCTCATGCTGATGGCTATCTGAATCCTCCTAATTATTAGACTTTTAACCTGTTACCAGTGCATGGAACTTGTGAAACGTTGATATATCTGTTCCTATTTTAATTTAGACCATGGAAGATTATGTACACCGGATTGGAAGGACTGGTCGTGCAGGATCAACGGGCCGAGCTACTTCATTTTACACTGATCGTGATATGGTGTTTCCTTTTTCTATACCTACTGTCTCTTGGCTTGTTCTAATAATGATGTTCATGTTTTGACTCCTGCTATCTTACTTGGTTTAATTTCATAGTATCTTGTGGCACAAATACGAAGAGCAATTGCTGATATCGGTTCTGGTAATGATGTGACCTTTGCTATGGGAAAGGTAAGCCTCTTTGCTTCTTATGTCATTCTTCTGTTCGTCTCCGTATCTAATCCCCTCATGCTCTCCATCTCAGGGTACTGCGTGGTTTCCTTTTTCTTGTCGTGATGAGCATTTCTTAGCTTTCATTTATTTTGTCTACCATTTTTGGTTCCTCTTTTCTTATTTGTTTATCACATTATTAGACTGCAAGAAGAAAGGAGAGAGAGGCTGCAGCTGCCGAAAAAGAAGCAAGGAGTACATTGTCTAAACTCTCTTTAGTCGAGTCTGCGGTAAATGTGGAGGATAAATATAGGCACATGATTACCCCAGCGATGATAAAAAAGGAAGGAGCTGCAGATGATGCTTGGGATGACTGATGTTTGCTATCAACATCTTATGTGCCTCTATACTGATGGATTGAAGCAGTGGCCCGTGAAGCTACAATGTTTGGGTGTGTAAATCTGTACTGCAAGAAACATCTAACATGGAAAAAAGAGAAACCAGAAAATATATTAAGGAGCTTCTAGCCTCGACACCCTTTTTGTATGTTGTATTGGTGTTTTCACACGTGGTTCTTGTCAATGAAGGGAACATTGAGCACAGTATGACAGGTATTGAAAGTCAGGCGGGAAATAGAGTTTCAATTACGTGCAAAAAAATGACTTAAGAAGTCTGAAGTCCATTGTCTAAAATTTTGTTGTTGATTTGGTCTTACAGCTGTTTATATTCTTTGGTGCACGTACTACGTTCAACCTCTGAGCGCAGGTGTAGGTGATGATCCATAGGAGTGAGATCCTTTGGGCTATAAACTATTAGAAAGTCTCTGGAAGGCTATAGTGACGATACTTTTGTTGGGATATTGTTGAGCATTACTCAAACTGCTTTCTGCATTACGCCTGCATGGCGCTGAAGAAAAAGAAATTAGAAAATTTATCAACAAAAAAATGTAAATTAGTAAAAGGAAAAAGAGAAACATTACGCATAAATATGCTTGTTGGATTTATTTTAGCGTAACAAATGTGACGATGATAGCGGGCAATTTCCACTACCATGATGGTGAGCACGAGTGCAATTCAGAATATTGTGATTTCAATATATGTTGCTAAATGATTCTAGGCTAGCACCCGAGCAAAACGGTGCCTCACGGTTTTTGTGTCATTAAGAGCACAATTCATTAACTTTGAATCAGTTGGATAACATCGACTTCTGAAAAGAAAAAGAAAAAAAGGGCAAGAAGAAAGTCGTAAGTTTGACCCCAGCATGACGCGTTATTTTTTTCTAAAATCTCTTGCCAATTGGCTTTAGCTTACGGAGCTCTTCTTGTCATCTAAGCACATAGATTTATGCAAAGGAGAACCCATTTATCACTCGCACCGTAAAAATGTACCATGACCCGAGTATATAAAAGTTGAATGAGAAGAGTACAACAGATTCTGTTCGAACCATGAAAATGTATGGGAGAGTAGCTGTGCTTAACAAACCACAACTCATGTTCCTGCAATTACAGAGCCACAACACTGAAAGGCAAATGACTACAAAAGGAGCTGCCAAGCTCACCATTAAACAAAGGAGAACTGATCCCTAAACCAAAAGCAAAAATGGGTGACAGCGAAAGGGTGTTTTGGACAAAAAAGGGATGAAAAACAACCCGATCATAACGTTTGCCCACCATCTTTAATGGACTTAGGATGCCATTACAGGTAATCTCTTCTGTTCCAAAGCCTGCCGAAGCCTTTGGTAACCATTCCTATAATGCTCGAGTGAGAAGCAAAGCTGCCTAATTGCCTCCCGTTTCTCTTCTGCTCCTTCCAAAACGATTTCTTTTTGTCTCTCTACTTCTCTTTCCAATTCTTTAACCCTAGACCTCAGCTCCTCTACCATTTTACGGGCCCCTTCAGTTTCAGAAATCAACGCGACATGCTCAATGTGCAGTTGGTGCAAATGGTTGTTCATTTGATCAATCTGATCATCTTTAGAACTTAGTTCTTCATCAAGGCAGGCAACTCTGGCATTTAGGGCATCTCTCTCGGTTACCAGTACGTCATACTTCTGGGATAATGCGTCAAGACTTCTGTTCAGTTCTATAATATGGCTGTCCCTCTCAGCAATGGTAAACTTTAACTGCTCGATTTCAGATTTAAGCAGCATCTCCATTTCTTCTTTCCCCGCTACAGTTCGTCTAACATCCTCCTCTAATGATTGGCAGCGTAGATCCATTTCTTTGATATTATCCTCTAAATATGCTCGTTCTTTTAATAATTTGGTAATCTCACCTTGAAGCTGCATGTTTTCTTCTGCTAAAGCCTTGTTGGCATTTGATATTGATTCTTTCAGTCCCCTGATTTCTTGATCACGGTCTGATAAATTGGATTTGTACCTCGCAATTCGGTCCTGCAGCTTTGAGACTTCTCTTTTCTCTCTCTCAAGTTTGGCTTTCCAGCCAGAAACATCTTTCTGTGCTGATACAAGTTGATCCTGAAGCAATTTATTGGAGGATCCGTTGCTTTTAAGTTCCTCTCTTAAGCGCTCCACTTCCTTCTCCGAATCGTGAAGCTTTTCTATCGTGCTCCTCAACTCTTCCTCAAGTGTACGGATCTTAGATTCTGGGTCCAAAACTTGTGGTTCTTCCTCTGTTGCATTCTCCTCGTCTGAAATTTTAGCTTCATGTCCTGCATTAAGCTCATGGACGTTCTTTGCGTAGTCCCCTGATTCATACCTCTGAAGCTCAATTCTCAACCTGCTAATCTCTTCTTCTGATAACCGAATCTTTTCTTTTGCATTTCTAAGTTCTTCATCATATCCAGCTATTCTAGCGAGAGCATTCTCATTGCCACCAAAATGCGATCCCCTAAATGAGCTTTCAGAGATATCTTCCTGATGCGCGCGAAACTTCTCTTTCACGTCGCGGAGCTCAACCTCCAATTCACTAATCTTCCTACGCAACCCTTGGTCATCATCATTGCTCAGTGTACTTGAGTAGTTATTGATAGACGAATCATCTGATTCTGATTCAGAATCTAATGTTGACGATTCATCTCCTTCCTTACCCAGATCTGAGCTGCTTCCAGCTGTGCCAAGAAAGAATTCAAATCCAGCGGCACGAGGACCAGGTCTAGGGCGGCTAGGCTTCCGATCTGGAGAGGGCAACCTGGAGGGTGGTTCAGAACCCACGTCAGAGATGCCTGACCCCTGTGATTGAAGATCTGAAGGAACATTTCTCCGGAGCTCTCCAGTCACATGATCATATCGCTCGGCTAATGACCGGTACATGCGGTAGAATTCCTCAACTAGTGTGACCAATTCTGGCCTTTTCTGATAATACATTTCTGCCCTTTTAGCAAATGAATCTGCATCTTCTTCAATGAGTTTCAACATCCTTTTGACATTCTGGTCCATCTCTGAAATAATAGACCTATTTGTCATTTTCTTGTATGCCATTTTCTCCATTCAACATAAAAAATTCTAAGCAACGAGTAATTATAATTGCCAAATTAGGTTTTTTTACAGTGCATTTTTCCTCCTTTGAGATGAATGGATGAAACTGTCTAAAGTTACTATCACAAACAAGTATGGCCACCGACTTTTTTTCCTTTTTGTTTTCTGAGCATTTTACTTAAATATAAAAAATATTAAAATGTAAAATATAGAATTGAGGCGTTTTACTCGCTATTCAAAACACATTTAGCCCCAGTTATAGCAGTCGGACCAAAATTAAAACGTGTTGGATCATGAGCTATGCTGTTGTTTGACGCACCATCTTAATCCAACCAGCTCATTATGCAAGAGATAGAATGAAAGGATTTGAGAATAAGGTTAAAGTGAATAAGCTTACGTTCAACATTATCTTGCATCCACTTGGAGTTTTTGGGACTGATGTGGCTGTCCCACCACCAAGAGTGTGATTTCTTCGACTCCATCCTCCTCATCTTATTGGATTTTACCTGAAAAGAAAATACGACATCCAACAGCAAATTCTTAAAGACACAAAGTACACTAGCTAACAACAACAACAACAACAACAACAACCCAGTATAATCCCACTTAGTGGGGTCTGGGGAGGGTAGTGTGTACGCAGACCTTACCCCTACCCTGAGGTAGAGAGGCTGTTTCCAAAATAGACCCCCGGCATCCTTCCCTCCAAGAACTACTCACCTTGCTCTTGGGGAGACTCGAACTCACAACCTCTCGGTTGGAAGTGGGGGTTGCTTACCATCAGAGCAACCCCTCTTGTCAGAAAGTAAAAAGAAACTCAGACAACATGTTCAAAGAGATATCTTACAAAATTTGATGCCATTCTGTCCTACTTGTTATCCCCTGACTCAGATAAGTAGAAAAAGAATATGCCCTGCATAATTATGAACATAATATATATCAAAAGTCAACTTCATCAGGAACCTGTTTCTTTCTTGCTCAGTAATATGTTTTAAATGTATGCATATCTACTACGACATTTGCTAGTATACCATTTAGAAAGAAAAATATATTTTATGGTCAATATTATATTCTATCGTCAAATATATCTATATCTCCCCTATGAGAGATAAGATACGTGAAGCGAGATTTAGATGGTTCGGGCATGTGAGAAGGAGAAGCCGAGATGCTCTAGTGAGAAGTGTTAATGGCTAGCGCTCGCAGGCAGGAGAAGAGGTAGAGGGTGGCCTAAGAAGTACCGGGGAGAAGCGATTAGGCAGGACATGACACGACTTCAGCTTACCGAGGACATGGCCCTTAACAGGAGAGTATGGAGGTCGAAGATCATGGTAGAAGGGTAATAGGTTATCGTATGTTTTTCTGATCTATTCCAGGTTTATTAGCTAGCTGGCTAGTACATGGTATTTGATCTTAGAATGCTAGTATTAGGGTTGTTTTAGTAGTATCTTCCGCTTCGGTTTGCTAGTAAATTGTCGTGTTACTGCTTGTGGCTATTACTTTTGCTATTGCTATTGCTTTCTTCCATTTATTTTTTCCCGATCCTTACATTGTTGATATAATTTTTTTGGCCTTGTGGTTGTTATTTACTTATTTCTATTCTTCCTCTCGAGTCAAGCATCTTTTAGAAACAACCTCTCTGCGCTTCAGGGTAGGGGTAAGGTCTGCGTACACGTTACCCTCCCCAAACCCCACTTGTGGGATCCAACAAGGTTGTTGTTGTTGTTGTTATTGTTGTATATATATGTGACATGACAATTTCTTATCTTTTTTCTTTTTTTTTACCGTTTCCATGTCATATTTTATCATTTATCTAACTCTTAAAATTGTAAAGTCTAAGATTATTCAACTTTTCTCCTTTATAATTGTTAATTTGTTATACATTTTAACGATTCATATGTTCTTTCACGGTTTCAAACTTTTCATCTCCCCTACAATGATTTATTTGCTTGATATATTGACATCCATTTGTGTATTCCTTAAGAGTTTTCTTTTCATAACATTTGACCTGATATTCTTTTTTCTTTCTTTACACTCTGTTTGGATCATTGTTTCCTATCGTTTTATAATGTATTGTATTGTATCGTATTGTACCGTATCGTTTTATGAATACAATGT
Source organism: Nicotiana noctiflora (assembly GCA_032618575.1). NCBI lineage: Eukaryota > Viridiplantae > Streptophyta > Magnoliopsida > Solanales > Solanaceae > Nicotiana > Nicotiana noctiflora. The sequence goes on from JASVEL010010987.1 coordinate 20,361, forward strand.
TTGAATAGATTGTATTGTTTGTTATTGTTAAATAATATTTTGTTGTTTGGTTTGACTGTATAGTACTGTACTGTAACTGATAAATTTACTAAAATACCCTTAATTGTTTAAATATTAAATTTATCAAAATTATGTATAAAATAATTTTAAAAAACAAAACAGAAGAAGGCAAAACACAATAATGAAGCAGGAGCGAGACAGAAAAAGGCAAAACAAAGGAACAGAACTAATTAGAATTGTGTTAAAAGCAAATTAGGAGAAAAAATAAAATAGAAGGCAACAAAATACCTTTAACATTATTCTGGAAAAAAACAAAGTAGGTTATAAGTTGGAGATTTGGAGTTAAAATATAAAAAAGATAAAGGGTAAAATAGAATTATGGAGTAATAAATTAGGACATAATAGAAAAGAAAAATAGGAAACAATCCCACCACACCAAATCGGTTGTTTCAAAAAGGGGGACTTTTCATTGTTTCGGAACAATGGATTTAACAATACAATACAACCAATTTTAATGAAATAATCAAAACAAACATTGTTTTGGGATAACAACACAATACAATACAACGAGGAACAACCATCCAAACAAACTGTTAGGTAACCTATTTGACAAATAATGATCAACCAGAGGAAATGCATGAATGCATCCCTCAAATTAGAACTTCATGTTTATAATTTTCTTTTTGTGATTTATCCTTATTTTCCACAATAAAAACAAAATAGTTTATCCGTGGAAGAGTGAGAAAGTAAACTAAAAGACGAGCCCGGTGACAACCTTTGTACTCTCTCCGTTCCAATTTATGTGATTCTGTTTATTAAGAAAAATGAAGATTTTTGGAATTTGTGGTCATTAACAAGTTAAAAATGGAACCAGAGAATTTGTGTGATGGTAAAAGCTTCTCATTAAGGGTAAAATTGTAAGTTAAGCTAAATTGTTTTCAAATTTAGAAAGTGGTCATTCTTTTTTGAACGGACCGAAAAGGAAATAGGTTCACATAAACTGAAACGGTGGGATTAATGTATTTGTGGAAATCTCTTTTACTTGAACATGTCAACTCTTTGTGGATTCCTCTGGTACACGCAACCTTTTGATACTAATACCGATTAATTTATTGACTATGTAATAAAAATTAAACAATATTGTAGAATATTAATTTAGGGAAAACTGAAATGGTAACTGTGGTCGCAAATATAATCATAATATTTTCAAATATTTATATTTAGAATCTTGATTATATTATAATTAACTAATGCAACAAGATCTTTTAGTATACCCTTACATAACTTTTTTCTTTACAAAATTGAAAATAAAAGAAAAATATGAGTATAAACAGACACTTTTATTATAAGCGACTTTTAAAATGTTTTATACATTTTACTCGAATGTATTTTTGACTATATACTCCCTTAAGAAAAAATAAATGAAGTATATATTTTATTATTTTACCCATAGTAGTGATAGCATTTACAGAAGCTTTGGAAATGATTTGCGGAATGAGTAGTTAATGATAACGTAAAACTTGAAAAGAAGATTGTCTTTCTCGTGATTAAATATAGTGGACAAATAAAAGTAAAAATATATTTTTAGTATAATAAAAGTGAATAGAGGGAGTATGAACAATAATTAATTTGAAATAAACATAAAACGACATAACAATTTTCTCCTTCTTCAATAGATTATTTAGTGAGGAATATACATGTATGCATGTGTGTGTTCACTTCCTTTTTTTTTTGGAATGTGTTTTATATAATACTTTGTTCGTCTATTTTACTATATTACCCCTAATTATTATTTGATTAGACAAACCTTGATCCATGGTATAGATAGAAAATGGTAGATTGTCTCTTGATTTTTTAAACTGGACAAGTAAAAATAGATATTTTTTTAGCATAGTAGACAAGTAAACATGGACCAAGAGAATAAATACATTTGTTTCTTATTTATGGTACTATAAAATTTTCTTATTCTGCTATATCAACTATCAATTGAATTCATATAATATAAAGAAATATTTGACTAGTTTTCCCGATAATAGTGATACTAAAGTTTTGAATTCAAGGACCAAAGTGCAAGGGCGGTCTAAGTCTAAGAGATTATATTGTTGTGGATCTCGTCAATAACTGGGCCCACAGGACGTGAATGAGGCTGAAAATTGACAAAGCCCACGACAAAACAACAAATAATACGCACCTCCTATCCTGAATGCCACGCGTTCACAGTCCACGGAGAGATAATCAACCGTGAAATATCTAATCCCACAGCTGTCGTACGAACATCGCCACCTAAATTCACGCCTTCCTCATATCACGCCTGCCTAAAACAACTACGAAATTAATTTTAACAGAAGATGGGTTTATAGATAAGAAAATACTATAAGCTACAGTTGAAGATATTAGGAAGTAGGGCGGTATGGTTAGTTCATACCCAAATGAGATAAGAAATGAAAAGTAGGAACAATTTATGAACAGATAAAGATTCAATAAATGATAAAAATCCTCAAAGAAACCAATTTTCATCAAAATTCCACAATTAAATTGGATTGTAGAAAGAGAAATGGAGAAGAAAAGAAATAAAGTAGAGAGAAAGGGCTTACCTTGGTGTTGAGGGAGGGGGCAAACAAAGACAAGAAAATCTAATGATTTGAGAGGAAAATGCTAAAAACTCTCCGGAGAAATGCCTTCGCTTGGAACTATTAATATGTATTTATCGTAGGGGTGGGGGAAGTGGTGGGAAAGTGGGGGCCGAGAAGGGATATGGGTACTGGAGAGGGACGAACTTTCCAATCTAATCTCAAATTTGTTCACATGCTCGTGCCCCCTTCTTTAAAGTCAATTCAATATTTAACTCGTTCTCTTATTAAATAAAAAATCATTTTTTTATCTCATAAAAACCGTGTCATGTATTTTTATAAAACAAGAATTTATCCATCAATAAGAGAAAACTGACCGTCCATCAAATGACAATCAATCTGAAATATGGCCAAGCAAATAAAGCTAGATTAATAGTCTCTTTGTTTCAATTTAAATGTTATAATTTGATTCGCATAAAATTTAAGAAAAAAAAAATTAAAATTGGCGGTCTTAAAATATTAAGAGTAAAAGTTTTGTGGAGCCATGTCATTTGTATGATTATAAAAATTTCACATTAAAAGTAAAATAACGAGTTTAAAGTTAAATTATTTTTAATTATAAAAGTGAATAATTTTTTTTTTGGGAATAAACAAATAAGAAAAGTGCATGATCTAACTTAAAATAGAGAGAATACTAATCTAACTTAAAATAGAGAGAATACTAATCTAACTTGAAATAGAGAATAATAATATTACATTCCTAATACGGGTGAATATTTATGTGACCCAAATTTCAAATCCCGGCGAAGCTGAAATGCACTAAAGTCAGAGGCGTACTGGTATGGTGTAACTCGAAATGCATTTTCGCGACGTCGCAATTCTTAAAAATGACAAAGCGGAACATTAATAATACATGAAAATTGAAGAGACCAACTGTTACGCGACGCCTTCCTGATGATCTTTGGAAGGGTTGCGTAAGGCTAGGCAACCGATGTCAGTGCGGTTGCCGTCCGCCAATGAGGTCCCCGCCGCACGCTACACTAGAGCGTCAGTGCCGTGCGAGAGAACCAGCTGTCGTAGGCAATTGCGAAAGCGTGAGACTGAATTGAGTTTTTGAATGATGATGATGATTTTATTGATGATGATGATGATTACAAAATGCGGTGTCGAGGGGTGGAGACACCAGTACAGAGAATTGATTGCTGAAAATGTTTTGAATGCTTTATACCCCCTAATAATGCTTATAATAAATAAACCAAAGTTACATGACTTGTCCTAATAAAGTTGTAAAAGCACACTGAATGAAAATGATGTAAACTAGCCTAAAACAATACAATGAAAAGGACTTAGTTTATCACAATGTAGAAACAAGTCTAATTGCAGCAACTTTGCCTTGCGGGTCAGGGTCTGCGTGCACGGTGCTTTGGGCACGCGCGACACTTGTTGTGATCGCCTGAGGCTAGGCGCTGATGCTTGGCATCAGGGTTTGGGCGCGAGGCGCTACTGGAATGGGCCTGCCGCTGGGCGCCGGCGAGGCACTAGGATGGGCGCGCGCGGCTTTGTCAGGGCGCGCAACGCAGTTGTCATTGGCCAGCCACTAGGCGCTGGCAAGAGGCATCGGTGGGGCGACAGAGGCACATGTGCGCATATCGTTTGGCGCAGCCAAGACCACGGGGCCGACCATGACGCTAGGCATTGTGAGGCTTGCTAGGCCGCCATGGAGCGCGGCTAAGGGGTCATGGGGCGTGTGTGGAAAGCCGCCCATGACATTCTCCCCCACCTGAGTTGGCACCGTCCTCTGGGCCTTCTGATGATGATGATGGTTGATGTATGGGAGGTCTGCGCCCCTCCGTTCTGGGAGGTCTGCGCCCCTCTGTTCTAGGAGGTCTGCGCCCCTCAGTTCTTTGAGCTTGCCTTGGTAGCGAAGCAATGATGTTGTGTGGCTGGCGTGGACGACTGGACGGATCTTCCACTGTGATGGGATTGTCACCTGGTTTGGTGATGGGCAAAGTGAAGGTTAGGCTCGGTGATCATTTGTGCCCGATCTTGGGCTCTAACGAGATAGCTCTGCACTATCTCCATGTTGTGCTCCAATTCGCTCGAGAGGCTGGCAGCTCAAGGCGACTTTGGGCATGATAACAAATACGGCAGTTGAGTGAACGTGCTAGCACCACGGAATTCGGGAGTGCCTAACACCTTCTCTCGGGTTAACAAAATTCCCTATCCGGATTTCTAATTTTGCGGACTGTTAAACAGAGTCATAATTTCCTCGTTTCAGGATTAAACTGGTGACTTGGGACACCATTATTTTCCCAAGTGACGACTCTGAAAATTAATAAATAAATCTCGTACCAAATATCCTTCAATTGGGAAAACTCCTTTCCTATTATTATTATATCCCTTCCGGGGGTGTAGTAGTAATTGGTGACATATACCTTCGGGTAAGTAAAAAAGGAGACGTGACAATTTATATGGAGCAGCCTGAGGACTTAGTAGTTAAGCTTGTAGATAAGCGTGCGGTTTACAGAAATTTTGAAGGCATGGAGCCTATCAATAGTTCCTCCTTGGCTGGAGGGGGAGTTTGTTGGGCACATGCCCATGTTGTCCATCCAAAGGCCCAATGGCCTAATCATATTCTCTTTTGATTTCCATTCCTATTCGAAATTGGATTTGGTGTTTATTCCTATTTTGAGTGAGTTTTGGCTTTAAGAGAAGCACCACTCAAGATCTATAAATAGGATAACCTTGAAAAATTATTCTATTCTTATTGATACAAGTCTTTGAATGACTTAAGCACATAAGAGTGGTCTACAGAGAGTTTTCATCAAGAGAGAAGAGAGAAGAAAAGTATTTATTTTGCTGCAGATGTTTATTCTCACCAACCAAAGTCAAATCACGTTTACCAATTTGTTAACCGTTGGATCGTGCTAAAATTTTGCGTCCGCGTTTGTAACATCTTGATATTAGATATGAACGGTGGAGATCGGATTTAGAGGCTCCTAGAATCTGCTTTTGAGCCTCGCACAACAACTTCATTTTGTGAATTATGCTCATTCTTCAATTGATTAGTTGTTGATATTGTTGCTTTGTGGTTGACCCTTGTTGTGTAGTCAATTCTGAGAAATTTTATAACCCTCTTATTATTATAGTGGAGTTTTTTGGATCTTTGTGATCACGTGGTTTTTACCTTCGATTTGAAGGGTTTTCCACGTTAAAATTTGGTGTTCTTTATTTTTGGGTTTGCCTCTTCCTCGGCATAATAAGTGGTATCAGAGCAAGGTTCAAGACAGGTTCATCTTGGCAGGCTCAGTTCTATCCGTGACATATTTGTCGATAATCATAATTTTTGTCTGACAAATTTGACCGGTGTGTTACGCACGTTAAGACAAACTTTGTGGCGAAATTTTGAGATGCGACCTATTGAAGGCTATGTGAAGAAAGTAGATCAAGTTTATTTTGTCAGAAAATTCAAGCCAGTGGGGAGAATTGTTAGGTGTTTGCTATAATTTTCTTACCATATTTGGTTTTCCTATCTCTTGAAGGAAAAGGGCAATATGATTACCTTAATTGGGTTTTCCTTTTTATAAAAGGAAATTATAAATTCTTCCGTAACCATGGGTTGTCCCTTTTTCTTGTAGGAAAATGTTTGGACTTCTATAAATTATGGTTCCTTCCTTCTCATTCAGTAGCATCCACAATGTAGTCATAAGGGGCTTGAGAGTCTTGTTTACGGGGAGAACTTTATGGGACAACTGTTAGTTTGTCACTTGTGTTTTCCTCTTTATGAGGTTGTTCTTTCGATATTTTATACTGTTTTTTTTATAATGGATTGCTCATCTCTGCCGTGGATGTAGGTGAGTTGACCGAACCACGTTAAATGTTTGTGTCTCTTTTGGTAGATTTCTCTTTTAATGTATGACTTATTGTTATTCAAGGTTTGACACCTGATTATTTCGGTCCTAACAAGTGGCATTAGATCCAGGCCCATACCAATTGTTGTTACCGATATTGGGCCCCCATTTATGTTGTCTACGCTCCAGAGGCCTGGGCGTGAGAGGGGGTGTTGAGTTATCCCACAGAAGAGGGATTTGAGGTCCTTGGCTTTCTTATATTGCCTGGATAATCCTCGCCTCAAAAGCTAGCTTTTGGGGTTGAGTTAGGCCCAAGGTCTATTCTTATTAATTTATCCTACGGTAATCACTCAAACAGTTGGTTTTGGCGAACTAAACTAACAGCGAGGCAGTCTAAACTAACACCCCATGAGTTATATCATGCAAAGGACTCAGCATGAATCATAGGGACTACACACGAAATTGGACGCAAAAGGAGTGTCGCTGAACACTTCTGCACAGAACAGTTGATATGGCATATTTGGCAATACATTTCGGACACATGGGATTCAAAAGGGGTTGCTATGGCAATGCAGCACAATTGAAGGACAATCTAGGAAGGAATTCAGGCAAAGGCTTCAACAAATAGTAGAGAGAGGTCACGCAAAAAAGAGCGCAAATGTAATGTACTCACATATTTCTGGGCATCCAAGGATGAGGATGGTAGAGTCTCGATGGGGGAGTCTCAAGTCAAACAGAAATGGCATGCGTACTTCCGAGATCTTCTAAACGAGGAGGGGGACCAAAGCATAGAACTAGGGGAGCTGGGGCATCCAGAGCGGCATAGAGACTTAGGGTACCGCAGGCGCATTAGGGTGGAGGAGGTCGTGGGGGCTTTGCGTAGGATGAGTAGAGGTCGAGCGACCGGGCCAGACGAAATCCCGGTGGAGTTCTGGAAATGCATGGATAAGCCAGGAGTGGAGTGGCTCACCAGGTTGTTCAATGCGAGAATGCCGGAGGAGTGGAGGTGGAGTACAATGGCGCCCTTGTATAAGAACAAAGGGGATATCCAGTGTTGCAACAACTATAGGGGCATCAAATTAATAAGCCACACCATGAAGGTCTGAGAGCAGGTGATCGAGGCCAGGGTGACGGAGTCGACATCTATTTCCGAGAACCAGTTCGGTTTCATGACGGGTCGGTCCACTACAGAAGCTATCCACCTTGTCAGGAGATTGGTGGAACAGTTCAGGGATATGAAGAAGGACCTGCACATGGTGTTTATCGACTTGGAGAAGGCGTATGACAAGGTCCCTAGGGAGGTACTATGGAGGTGCCTGGAGGCTAAGAGCGTGTCGGAAGCCTACATCAGAGTAATCAAGGACATGTACGATGGAGCTAAGTCTAGGGTCAGGACAGTGGGTGGCGACTCAGACCATTTTCCGGTGGTTATGGGGCTCCATCAAGGATCTGCGCTTAGCCCTCTCTTGTTTGCCTTGGTGATGGATGCTTTGACGCGGCATATTCAAGGGGATGTGCCTTGGTGTATGCTATTTGCTGATGACATAGTCCTTGTAGACGAGACGAGGGTCGGTGTTAACGAGAGGCTAGAGGAATGGAGACAGACTCTCGAGTCTAAGGACTTCAAACTAAGTAGGTCTAAGACAGAATATCTGGAATGCAAGTTTAGCTCTGAACCGAGCGAAGTGGGAGGGAGCGTGATGATTGGATCTCAGGTCATAGCCAAGAGGGATAGTTTCAGATACCTTGGATCGGTGATTCACGGGGACGAGGAGATAGACGGGGATGTCACTCACCGTATAGTGGCGGGGTGGTCGAAGTGGAGGCTTGTATAAGGAGTCTTGTGTGATAAGAAAGTGCCATAGAAACTCAAGGGGATGTTTTATAGAGCTGTGGTTTGACCTGCCATGTTGTACGGGATGGAGTGTTGGTCGGTGAAGAAATCTCTTGTTTAGAGGATGATGGTTGCGGAGATGAGGATTCTTAGGTGGATGTGCGGGCTCACCAGGTTAGATAAGATTAGGAACAAAGTTATTCTGGAGAAGGTGGGGGTGGCCCCAATGGATGAGAAGATGCGAGAGGCGAGACTTCGGTGGTTCGGGCAGGGTTAGACGAGTAATCCAGCCTATATAAGAGTTATTCGAGTTGCTGAGGTAGCTGCCGGCATTCGCAGAACCTAGCTTCTCTCTTCATTCAGTTATTACTATATGTTTCAGACTTGAGTATTTATTCCGTATTTCTGTTACTATTCAGGGTTGTAGGATAAGGGCTTCTAGATTTTTCGTACTCCTTTCCGGGGGTGGGTGAGGCGTGTTAGGGCCACCCATAGAGGATTAGTTTGCGTTCTCTCATGGTATCCATTTCTGGTAGTTACTGTTTTAATATTATTGCATGTCGGTTTATTTATGGTACATATGTCTCTTATGTTTAGTTAATTATTTATGCGATGTATGCTGGTGTAACTAATGCTGTTTTTGTTTTTGTTTTTGTTTGCCTTTCTTTTCCTTGCGCCGAGGGTCGATTGGAAACAACCTCTCTACCCTTTTGGGTAGATTAGACCCCACTTTGTGGAAATATACTGGATTATTGTTGTTATTGTTGTTATACTCTTCCAAATTTATGCGTGGCACAGGTAATTGCTACATATACATACGTTACTGGGCGGACATATTGGATGGCTGGAATGGAAAGGCACTAGAAAAGATATCACAATCTCAAGGAAAGTAATTTCAAATCACCATCATCTGGACAGTGGTCCCTTTGCAAAAGGGCTATTTGTGCACACAGCGATGTTGGGCAGTGCAAAGGCAACTGGGTCGTTTGAGCAAACAGCAGAAAAAGGACCTGGACGTCGAGTGTTATGGGCTTCAATGGCTAGTCTTTAATTTTAGGAGCTACATTAGAATCCATGTACTATCATTGTTGAATAGTTCATTCAACATTGATAATAGGTTATATATGTAGTTCTCAAAATTTATTTCTCTCATTTTGAACGACTTTATGACACATTGTCTTTATTTAGTTGTTTATAAATTTAAAAAATAGCCCTAGGCACATTGCCTAGTGGATATATATAACTTTAAAAATCGCGTGTGTCAAAAATTATGTGCTTACACATGGTAATAGCAATTAAACATGATAAATAAATACCCATTCCCCCTAATAGTAACTAAGAGTTTACCCAATACATTTTACACCCCACATAGATATGAAATTGACAAATGGTCTAAAATAACTAATTAATTATAAACCAACTAAGAAAATTGAATAATTTTGGAAATGATTTGAACGCCACTGATGAATTGGTGTTAAGGAATGATCACAAATGCTTAATTGGGTGTTAGATGACTGGATCAGCCATTTTTTTTAATTTCTCAGAGTTTAGAAAGTCTCAACAGTAGCCTTAGGCTTACTATTTATACTATACGAGATTGGCTAAAGTTCAAGAGACGAGTGCAGCCGCAAAATTCCTTCTGCGGTCGTACTCTATTAAAAATTATTCAACTGTCGTCTATTGATATGCATTCTGCAATTACCAGTGCAACTGCAAATTTTGATGTAGACAACAGATTTCCTTGTACGACCGCACTTTGGCCATTTCTCTGACAAGCAAACATCTTCCATCTCAAGTTGTGCGGCCTGTACAAGAATTGTGCGCCGCAGTTGTCTTCTGCTGTAGCGTCCAAAACTTTATGGTCCGCACAATACATGTGCGTTCCGCACTTTTTCCCTACTAAACCAATTTTTCTTGGCACAGTTCATGTATAGCACACTCATTCATACAACACACTTCAAAATCAGTTAGTATAAAATAAGACCTACCTAAAGAAGAAAAAAAAGAAAAAAAGAAATATATGTTTCCTCTCAAGAAGCGTCCGATTTAACATCGCGACACGATGAAGATTACCATCATTTGAAATGAATTACGGCCATGACGTGGTCATCACCAACTTTTCCCAAATAATGCTTCATCTGTTGACTATTGACGCTAAATACCTCATCATTTTTATTCTTCAAGTACAATGCACCAAAGAGTGTCACACCCACAACCTCTAACGAACCACTCCATTTAGAATTAACTCTCCCAGAAACATCTGTAACCGAGAATTGAACAACAACACATGATCACCTTCTTTAAACTCTTTGTTCCGAATTTACTTGTCATGAAGGTATTTCATCTTCTAATAAGGACGAACTTGTGTATGCATCAGAACTCATCCAAATCGTTCAAATGTGCCACCCTTAAGTTGGTGGCGACATCTCACTCAAGATTCAACTTCTTTAAAACCCACATAGCTTTGTGCTCAAGTCTACCCAAAGATGACAAACTTTATCGAACACCAACCAGTATGGAGACATTATGATAGGTATTTTGTAAGCCGTTTTATAAGCCCATAAGGCATCATCAAATTTCTTGGCCAATCTGTCCGGTTAGCATTTATTGTTTTGGACAAAATACACTATCTCCCAGTTGGAGACATCCACTTGACCGTTTGCTTGTGGATGATAGCGAGTCGTGACTTTATGGGTGACATCATACTTGGTGAGTAATATGTCAAAAGCTTTGTTGCAACCCCCATCACTTATGATAGCCCTTGGCGTACCAAATCTTGTGAAAATATTCTTCTTCAAAAATGCCACAACACTTCTCACTTCATTGTTGGATAACCTCAACCCACTTGGACACATAATGAATCCCGACCAAGATGTAGGTCTTTCCATAAGAACTCACAAAAGGACCCATGAAATCAATACCCCACACTTCAAAAATATCAATCTCCAAAATGGTAGTGAGGGACATTTATTTTTCCTTGAGATTCCACCAGCCCGTTGACATTCATCACAATGCTTGACTAGATCACTTGCATCCTTGTAAATAGTGCGCCAATAAAAACCGCAACTTAGCACTTTGGCCACCGTTCTTGCTCCACCATGGTGACCACCATACGACGAAGAATGATAAGTCCCAAGAATTTCAACTTGTTCCTCCTCCGGTAAATATCTTCTAATCACTCCATCTGTACAAATCTGGAAAAGGTATGGTTCATCCCAATAATGGTCTTGACAATCTCGTTTGAGCTTCTTCCTTTTGTTTGAAGAGAACTCATCCGGGATGATACCACTCACAAAAATATTTGCTAGATTCGCAAATATAGCACCTCTTTAATTGAAATAGCCAAGAGCTTCTCATCAGGGAAGGAGTTATTGATTTCTAGGCCATCATGCAGCCTCCCCTCCTCCTCCAAACGAGATAAGTGGTCCGCCACTTGTTTTCATTTTTTTTTCATTCTTTGATGTCTATATCAGACTTTTGCAATAGAAGTGCCCATCTCATCAACCGGGATTTGGAATCTTTCTTGCTCATAAGATAACACAGTGCCACATGATCCATATAGACAAGTACTTTTGCACTATTCATAGTCTTACTTGCATAACAGAATGGATGAAAAATCTTGTTGAGGCGTTTCCCCAAAACTGCCCCTACTTCTACATCACTTGCATCGTACATGAGCTCAAAATGAACACTCCAATTTGGAGCAGTGATAATGGGAGTAGTAGTCAACTTGAGCTTTAAGAATTCAAAGGCTCTCATACAATCATCATTGAAATGGAACTTAGCATATTTTTTCAAAAGCTTGCACAACGGGTTCACCACTTTAGAGAAGTACTTGATGAAACGCCGGTAAAATCCCACGTGGCCTAAGAAACTCTGCATGCCTTTCACTGAAATTGGAGGTTGAAGTTTAGAAATCACCTCAATCTTTTCCTTGTCGACTTCAATGCCATTCTTTGAGATCTTGTGGCCGGGGACAATGCCTTCCTCGGCCATGAAATGCCATTTCTCCCAATTAAGAACCAAGTTTGTTTCTTAAAATCGTGCCAACCTTTATCCTAGTTTGCTAAACAATCATCAAAAGAATTCCCCACCACCGAGAAGTCATCCATGAAGACTTCAAGGTAATCCTCCACCATGTCAGTGAAGATCACCATTATACACATTAGTCACCGGTGCATTGCATAACCCAAATGGCATCCACGAGAAAGCAAAGGTACCATAAGGACAAGTAAAAGTAGTTTTCTCTTGATCCTTCGAAGGAATAAGAATTTTATTGGAGCCAAAATACCCATCAAAGAAATAATAGAAAGCACGGCCAGCCAATCTATGAAGCATTTAATCTAGGAAGGGAAGTGGAAAATGGTCATTTTTTGTGACTTTGTTGAGCTTACGGTAGTCCATACACACTCTCTACCCGGTTACCATTCTTGTAGGAACCAACTCATTCTTATCCTTGGTGTCACCGTCATGCCCTTTTTTTGGGACACATTGAACCGGAGAAGTTTATGAACTATCGAAAATAGGGTAAACAACCCCGACATCCAACCATTTGATAATCTCATTTTTGACAACCTCTTGCATGGATTCATTAAGCCTCCTTTGATGTTCTATAGATGGTTTGTAATCTTCTTCCAAGTTAATCTTGGGCATGCAAAAAGCGGAGCTTATCCCCAAAATATCCGCCATTGTCCCTCCAATAGCCTTCTTCCTCTTTTGTAGCACCACAAATGTAGAATCTACCTGCACGTTAGTCAAACAAGAGGAAAAAATAATTGGTAAAGTATAAGAAGGGTCAAGATATTCATACGTAAGATGTGAAGGCACTAGCTTCAACTCCAAGATGGGAGGCTTCTCAATTGAAAGCTTTGTTGGAGGAGTTGTTCTATTTTCAAGATCCAAGGACAATTTGCGGGGCTCATTAGAGTGCAACCCCATATGCAAAGAGTTCATACATTCCACGAAACCCTCCATCTATTCTTCATCAAAGTTGAGCAAGACGGTCTCCAATGTATCATGAACATTCATACCAGTACTTGTTTCATCCACAATTACATCGGTCACCAAGTCCACGAACGAGCACCACTCATTGTTATAGGGTTGCCTCAGAGACTTACAAACATGGAAAATGACCTTTTTCATCATCAACCCGAAAAGTAAGTTCTCCGGCTTCAACATCAACTAGAGCCTTCCCCGCAGCAAGGAATGGTCTAACACGAATTGTTGGTACCTAATAATCATCCTCACAATCAAGAATGACAACATCTGCCGGAAGAATGAATTTATCAACACGAACCAATACATCCTCAACCACTCCCAATGGCCTCTTCATGGTACTATCAGCCATTGGTAATCTCATAGATGTGGGTCTTGGTTGTCCAATTCCCAAAGACTTGAAGATCGAATAGAGCATCAAGTTGATACTTTCCCCAAGATCACAACGAGCTTTTACAAAGATACCGCGTGTACATCAAGAGAGAAACATGAGAGGGTGCTCATAAGGGGATGGATCCTTATCAGAACACTACACGGACAACTCATGTTCCTTGTATAACCACCATACTGACCATTCACGTGCTAACACAACTCAGATTCGCACGGACTACTCACGTACTATCAACACCGTGCATATTACACAGAAAGCATATACATAAATACATGTACATGAACAATGGATATCAATTTACATGCTCATGGAGGAATATACATAACATTCTAAAGTGTAGGCAAGTGCGAAGTGATAATATGCTACACAGATGCTATTTATGTCATAGATACTCATGCTTTGTTGTTGTTTTTATTATGGAAGTTGCCGATTAAATGCTTGAATTGATGCTATTTGGTTTCACATGAAATGCAAGATAGAAGGAGAACAAAATTAAGTGTTTGGAGACAAGAACGTAAAGAAATTACCCACTTGAGAAGTACCTGAATGCAAAAAAGAAATTAAGAGAATTAACGCGAAAAAAATCAAATTTCCAGGGATCCTTGCGGTCCTTTACAGCAGGCTCTTTGGTCGGTTTGCGGTCGACGTCGCGGCTACGGGAGAAAGTGCAAAGTCCAGGACTTCAAGGGTCAAAGTGTAACTAGGGAAAAGTTGTGTAAAATCCTTATATTATGTAGGAAACTAGCCCAAAGCGAGGTTAGACTTAATTTTGGAGATTTATGGCAAGAGACACAAGTGCGAGAGATCACTCAAAATATCATTACTTTTATTCTTCTTAATTTCTTAAAATTTATGATTATAAATCTTTTAGCCATTGATTTACCCATTGTCATGAGTAGCTATACACCTTAGTTTAAAGTTTTGATGGAACCCGTTAGGAATTACTTAGTTGTTTTATCAATATAATAAGATTTGGTTGTTAATCTCTAATTGTTCATCTACGGTTTGATTGTGAAATAGTTGAAAGGGCCCTCAATTATCCATTCCTATTTATTGTGTATCTTCTTGAGAGAGAGTGCATATTTAGGTGATTGTATAAACAACATCACTCCCGGAGTATAGACGAGAGTCATAACCGAGGGTTTAGGGGTTAGATTAGAGATAACGAAACCCCAGGTGCAATCTAAGTGAACCGTATTGTGAAATTAGCTAGCGTAACTTGAGAAAGTGCATCTACTAGATTATTATAATTATTTGAGAAAAAATTATGATAGATAGAGAGTTCATGATTGTTGGAGATAGCTAAATCATAATTATGAGAAGTAGACAACCGAGAAAAAGACCAACGGGAAAAATCGTTACCTTAGACCTTCTTCATATTGTTTACACATCAAGCTTAGTTAATTTTCAGTTAATTATTATTTTCAGCATTAGTTGTTAGGAAATCAACAATTGTAAATAAGAAAGTTTGGGAAAACATGTTGTGTGAATTGAGTAAACTAAACATTGATAATTGGTGGGTTAATTCTCTGTGGTTTGACTCTAGGCTACAATACTCATATTATATTTGCAACGCCCGCATAGTCTTTTGTGAGACTCATTTGAGCGTGATCACGAGGTATGCTAACACAGTTCTAGTCTGATGATTACGTCACAATAATAGAAACTAACATGTTTGAACAAGAGATCCGCCAACAAATATTCACTAACATGATTCAAATAGCTCACAAAGGGAATACCACATAAGAAGTATGATAACATGAAGCTTAACAATCAATTCGGAGCATATGCTAGCCTAATCACTTCCTTGAACACGGATAGTACCCTGATGCAGGTAATGGGCTCAATCCCCTCACATGTGCGTCACTCATAGCGCATAGCTAACACTAATAATTCGGGTAACTAGTACCTCAACCAAGTTTAGGTAAGATACTTACTTCAAGCAAGAAAAATAAATACTCTACGAATCCCTTCCAATGTGAATCAACCTTGAGACGGCTCGAATCTAGCAAAAATAGCTTAAAATTATCAATAAAAACCATAAGAAATGACCCCGAACAATAAAGCTAAGATATTGATACAAATGTGCAAAGTCAGCCTAGAAAGTACGAGTCTGCACCCGGGTACCTGACAAAACCCATAAATTTCGAACACCTATTCCAATACGAGTCCAAATACATTTGTTTCATCCAAATCCAACTTCCAATAGACCCTAAATCACAAAATTTTACTCTCTAAAAACATGATCAAAACTCCAAAATTCTACCTTTAATTCATATATGCTAGGTTTAATAATCCGTGGAAAATCAATATCCAATCATCAAAATTAGGTTGAATACTTACACCTTCAATTGTAGTGAAAATCCTACCAAAAATCGCGTCTAGCCGTGCTCCACAACTTCAAGTAATAAAAAATAACCAAACCCTCAAAATAATTTATCCAGCCCGACGATACCGCATTTGCAAACCAAAAAATTGCATATGTGGTACCGCGTTTGCAAAGATCCATTGCAAATGCATAAGTTACTAATCCTCCCGACCAATCATTTCTGCGGACACCAAGCCGCATCTGCGAATGCGCTTCTGCGGAAGACCCTGCTCTTCTGCACTCCCCGGTCTGCATCCACGAACTCATCCTTCACAAGTCCGCTTCTTCATGCTTGCACCTGCACCCATTCCATTGTAGGTGCGAAAATAGCATACCGGAACTATAAAACATCAAGGAAAAAGATCTGAAACTAATCCGAAATATCTAGAGCTCCTCGGAACCCCGTCCAATCGTACCAACCAATTCAAAAATATAATATGGGCCTACTCGAGACGTCAAATCATATGAAACAATATCGACACCACGAATCTCACCTCGATTCAAGCCTAAGGAACTACTCTACTTTCAGCTTTCTAGTCGAATCACATCTAATAAACTCAAGATGACCTCAAATTTTGCATAAAGGTTCAAGATTATACAACGGACCAATTCCAACTCCCGAAACCACAATCTGAACCACATATATCAAAGTCAACACTCAGTTTAACGTATAAACCTTTCAAACCTTCAACGTTACAACTTTTGCCAATTAGAACCTAGTCAACCTAGGAACCTCTAAATCCATATTCGAACATATGACTAAATGACTAAATCTAAAATTACCATGTGAACCTATCAGAAACATCAAAATACCATTTTGGGGTCGTGTACGCAAAAGCCAAACTCTGGTCAAACATCACAACTTAAGTTTCCAGCCTTGGGACTAAGTGTCCCAGTTCAATCGAAAACTCCCTCCAAACCAAATCAACCGCTTCCGCAAGTCACATAATCATAAATACACAGTTATAAAGTATCAAATAAGGAAAACATGGCTAAAATACTCAAAACGACTAGTCGGATCATTACAACGTAACTGCTTAAAAATTATTTTTTCCAGAGCTCGTACTGTTTGAAAAATCCTTTCGTTCTTTTATGTTTCACTCTCTACAAATACTATATATCACAGTTTTGAAAGGACTAGTTCGACCAGACCTCAAACCCTCCATAACCCCCAATACGGTATGTTAAAATAGCACCGTCACTCTCACATACGTTGATAAAGGCCTTCTATTTGATTTGTTTTCTTTTCCAATAAAAATATAGAATGAATTTTGCCAAAGAATTATGGAAGTACATTAAATTTATGAGTTTCATCAATATCATTCCTCCATTGTGCTATTCTCAGTACATAGGTTCAGTAGTTTAAATGGTACTTCGTCAAAAGGAATTCCTAATTGATTGAATTGTTTCTTTCAATCAGAGGAGTCTGGAAAAGTCATCAATTACAACCACTGAATTCATGTTAGGCAAGAAGTTTCTGTTCACGGGACTCTATTCATTGATATCTCATAACGTGTAGGCATTTCGAACATGTTGTTGGCCCCTTTTAATATCTAAGAACAGCTCAGTACTCTTCCGTGGTCACTGTTTTGACTCCTCGTGTGTGTAGAATTTTGGGTAATTAATCAAGTGAAAGTCCCCTTCAACTATATTTATTCTGAATGTTCCTTTTGCGAGGTGGGCAGGCTTTCACGTACGGCTAGGGGTGTGCATTCGAATCGGTTTATCGATAAATCAAATCGATTATTTGTTATCGGTTCATCGATAAACAAAATCAAAAAAATCGAAACCTTATTGAAACGATAACGATAAGCATACGTACAAATCGATAATCGATAAGTAATTACCGATAAGGGTCAAAATCGAATGAACACACCTAATTATTTCATCTACCACATTTAAGGAATGATCATATTTAAAGCTCAAGGGAATAAAGTTCAAATTAATGGAAAATAGAATTAGCAGTGATGATCTATTTTTATTTTCTTTAATGCCGTAGGAGTGTTGGTGGCATATATTTGATCCCTTACTATAGTTTCGTTGCATGTGTCTGTTGACACAATTTTTATGTTGTAAACAATGTTCGTCATATTTTAGCTTCTTTTTTTCCATATTAGTTAGGCGTATTTGTAGTGGTATACTTTCCGTGGAATCCCACAAATTTTCTTATTAGTGTAATTGATAACCGAATCGATAAGCCCCAAAAATTTAATAAATCGAAATCGAAAAAATCGGAACCTTATTGAAATGATAACGATAAGCATATGTATAAATCGATAATCAATAAGTAATTATCGATAAAAGTCAAAAGTGAATTGATAAATCGAATGCACACCTCTATGTACGGGCTTCTAATAATCAAATTTACTTTACTTTTCCTAAATGTGATAATAAAATAAACAATTGAAATGATAAATGAACGAAAGAAATCTTATTGATGGATGATGTTCTCTCCCAATAAACGTGGACAAGAATCTTCAATCAACTAGAAATATAAAGATAATAGATTGATTGCAAATACTTGTGAATGTTCTGATAATCGTACAAAATTATGTAAGGCCCTCATACAAAGATACGAGGGCCTTACATTATTCATACTCGTTACTATCATTAATTACATTAATTGCTCGTTACTAAAACTACTCGTAACGGCTATGGTAATAATAAGTGATCGCGCATAATCAAGGACATTATTGATTTCTTTTTCATATTTGTAATTGTTCATGAATCTTCCCCTTTTATGTTCTTCATGTATCTCGTGCCTATTTCTTCTTTCCCTACTATCAGATACGGTACCTTCTCTCATAAATTCCATGGGTATTTTAATTGTACATCATCATTCTCCTTCATTCACCTTATATAAATGCTTCATGCCACCTGATATAAATTCCATTTTTCAACTACTAACTAACCTGATATAAATTTCATTTTTCAACCAATACATTTTTTGTTCAAATTAAATACCAGCAAGAGTTGATTGATTATTCTATATATATCTTATAATGGTGGTGTTCAGGTCAGCTTACTCGTAATTTTGACTAGCAAATGGTTGACAAATTTAAAAGCCTCATCTAGGTAGTAAAATTTGTTAATAAAGATCGAAGGAACATCGGACTAAGATTTATACAAAAATCCCAGAGAAAAATTCAAATAAAGTACCTTACTATCAGGGAGTTTAGAACTCATGATCTCTTAAAGGATTTTGACAGCTCAACTTTACCAGTAGAAAGGCGTTAGTGGCTTTCCCATTCATGTCATATTTGCACGTATTGTTGTTTTTACAATTATTCAATTTTTATACCTTAACTAAAAGAATGGATGTTTTTCAATATGAATCTTGATGGATTGGATATTCTACAGTCAGTTCTATTAAGTCCCCTGTTAAAATTTATCAATTAGTAGAATGATAAAATCTATATATTATTAAAAGAAGAGGATAAAGTTCTATCCTTAACTCAAGTGACAGCATACAAAAAAGTCACATGGCATAATAAGTTACTAATTAGTTTTTTAGTTAATAATTAGTTATTAGTTATTATTTGAATTTAAATATCTATAAAAATGATAAAAATAAAAAAAATAAAAAAATACCATATATATATATATATATATATATATATATATTGGTTATTTTATTTTAATTAATAAATATAGATATCTTATAATTTATTATAATAATAAAATAAAAAATATAAATATATATAAAAATAACTACCCATTCAAATTGGGGGAGTAGTTGCTAGTCGGAATTTTAAAATTATTAAAAAAAACAAAAAATTATCTATAAAAAAAAACCACCCGTTCAAATTGGGGAGTAATTTCAAGTTGGAATTTTAAAATAAAAAATAAAATTAAAAAAATAAAAATTACTATTCAAGGGGAGTAGTTCAAGTTGGAGTTTTATAATCTATATCTATATATTATTAAAATGAGTGGATAAAGTCCTCTCATTAAGCCAAGTGACAGCAAAAAAAAAAGACACATGACATAATAAGTTACTAATGGTGAGCCCACCCCAGTCCTATGTGGGTCGTGGGCCCCCATGGGCCGGCCCATCATTTTAAAAATATAATTTTATATTTTTCTTTAAGTTCTGACCTAAAAAAGATAATTATTAAAAGTTAAAAAATTCGCAAAACTTAATAACTTTTTATATTGTTCCAATATATCATAATAAATGCTAAAAAAAGTAAAAGACATGACTATATTTCATTCAGTGAAAGTCAAAACTTAAAACAAACTATTCAATAGAGCGTTCATGATGCTTATGAGATATCTAACACATCATCTTCATCAAACACATTTGAATCCGCTTGTGACAGGGTTGTCTTAACATCTTCATTTTCATCTACCATTCATATGCAATATTAATTAGCTAAATATTAAAAATAATTTTTTAAAAATTAAAAATAATTAAATTCACATGAAAAAATATTATCAGTTTGAATTCGGGAAAATCTGTGTAGCCAATTTTGAGTAGTAACTAGTGTTTGGACATTTTCATAATAAATGTAACTTTAGTACGTTGTAAGAACACCCCACCAATGCTAAATATTGATTCTGATGGTATAATGGTAATAAGAATGCTAAGTACATCACACACCATCATTGAATTAAAAGATCGGGATATTTTTTAGAATGGTTCTTCCAATACATAACAACATCATCTCTTGAAACTTCTCAAGATCAAGTTTTGGTTCCTCTTAATAAAGATTCAATTCTGACTTTCCATCTCTAAAGGCAGTATACCTTTTATTTTTTTATATATTTTAAATAAATATTTTATTAGGCCCACGGGTCGGCCTGGCCCAGCCTCAGTCAAGCCTGGCGAGACACGGGCTTACTCGGCCCGGGCTTAAAAGCCTTATTTTTAAACGGACTTCAAAAATTCTAGTCGAGCCCTGCTAAATTACGGGCTGGGCTGGCCCAACGGGCCAAGCTCATATTGACGGCTCTATTTGCTGGCCCCAGCCCATATTGACGGCTCTATTTGCAATTCCATTCATAAGATGACATCTTATGTATTATCTCTATGTAAATGCATGCTTTGCTTGTGTTAGTTGTCTATTCTCATTTATTTTTCTGATTGTTCAATAGGTGGACTGGCTATCATTCATGGAGTACTGAATGAAGGAAAAGATTTTCCGAGACATATGGGCCTTTATTGTTTCCCAATATGAAATTATCATTCATCGCTATTTTCTAACTCAGTGATTCGTTCACTGAAATGATGGCCTCGAAGGGTCGCCTGATAAAGCACCAATTACTCTGAAAAATAACTAAAACGAGTACTGATTATTCATCAAATGACAGAAAGACCAAAATCAAAACTTATTTTATTTTTTATTTTGCTTTTGTGATTTTGAGGTGAGAATATTATACAGTTGACAGCCAAATGCGAATCTAAAATTTAGAGATTATAGATGTTAATATTTTATACGTGCAATATACATATTACTAGCCATAAAGATCGAATAGGAAGGATGAGTTCCTTCAATTAGTTTTTTTTTTTTTGCACTTGATTTAAAAATTTAACTTCTCTTGTAGAAGTAAATAGCAAAACAAAAAATAAAAACCAATAATTCCTGAAAGAGCGCTTCCAAACACAGATAATTTGCTAAAAAGGTAGCTTTATTTCTACAAATTCTTTATTTGACAAGATTAATCTACCTTCCTTAATTAGTTTTGAATCATATTTATCAATTTCATGACCATTTTTTTTGCAAAATAAAGGCTTAAAGTTTTAAATCTATGCGAATCAACTCAGAACATCTAGTAAACAATCCATTTCGATCATTCAAAAGCCAATAAATTATTACTTATATTTGTTACGACCCAAAATTCAACCAGTCGTGAATCGTGATGCACCTAACCCATCACACTAGGTAAGCGAATTAACTGTCAACACAATCCAAATAAGATTGATAAGAAACCCAACGATAAATTAAATGAAGTTTTATACAATAACTGAAGAACTGGTATTACATTTCAAGAGCTTCTAATGCATAAAATTTATAAAGCAAATACAATAACCTCTTCGTGGAGATCCTGACTCTATCGCAATTTGTGATGATGAAAGAGAGAGGGCATTTTTATAAAAAACAGGCTCAAGTGTCTCATGCTCCATTTGCCCTTCATGCCATACTTTATCAAAATATAAGGGACCCCTACCTTATTTCTAACATTATATATCTTCTACCCTATCTCCTTATTTCACACAACATTTCATTCTTTAGAAGTAAGTCTTAAACCAACCATCTCTGAGTGAAACAAAAGAAAGAAAAGTATTGTTTAATGGGAAATCACAAATTTAGATTATCAGATATGCTACCAAATGCTTGGTTCTACAAGCTAAGAGACATGAGCAAGTCCAAACCCCATAAAACCTCTACCTCCAAGAAGAAAAACCCTTGTTCTAGTATGCAAAAAACACAATTTTCACAACCAAGATCATCCTTTTATTATGCTCCAGAGTCTATTAGAGTTGACTATTCTCCTACAAATCTCAAAACTCCTGATCAACCAAGAAAATCATCTAAGAGAAGAAGCAAAAGAGTGACCATTTACAAACCCTCTCCAGAATTAGACTTGCTTAAATCTCCATCTGATTCTAATTATCTTGCCTCCTGGTCAACTTCTTACTTCAGTTCTTCAACTAGTGATATAATCATAGACATGAATGAAATAATTTCAGAAATTGACCTTCCTCCAATTTTCACAAAGCCAGCAAAAGAAAAAAAATCCCATAATACCAAGCAACAAATTCAAGAAAGCATTAACACTAAAAGAGAAAATTCTGCTCCCAGAAAATCGTCAACTGGAGTGAAACTCAGACCGAAAATTCAAGGGCATGGCAGAAAAAGCATGTCATCCTCAAAAAAGCATGTCTCCAAAAAAGAAAATTCGTCAAAGTCAAAAAGAAGGAGCTTTTCATCAGGGAGCTTAGCAATAGTAAAGGCTTCATTTGATCCTCAAAAGGATTTTAAAGAATCAATGATGGAGATGATTGTGGAAAACAATATTAAAGCATCAAAAGATTTGGAACATCTTCTTGCTTGCTATCTTTCTTTGAACTCCGATGAGTATCATCACCTTATTATTAAGGCATTTGAACAAATTTGGTCTGACCTTCACTTGTAAATTCATAAAATCTTGTAAAATACAATTCTTCTTTTGATTCTTTGATTAACTTCATCTTAGTTCAATATGATTTGGAACATCTTCTTGCTTGCTATCTTTCTTTGAACTCCGATGAGTATCATCACCTTATTATTAAGGCATTTGAACAAATTTGGTCTGACCTTCACTTGTAAATTCATAAAATCTTGTAAAATACAATTCTTCTTTTGATTCTTTGATTAACTTCATCTTAGTTCAATATGATTTGGTTACATTACATGAAGGTAGAAGGAGAAGTTTCAAAATTATATATACTACACTAAAAGAGAAAATGAACTTTTCTAACTTCTATTTTTTTTTTTTCTGAAAAAGTTGTTGCGAGTATATGTTGCTGTAAATCAACGAAATAGGTAAAAACACTTTTACATTAACAGACAAAAACTCAAAAGAAAATGTCAGTATCTTCAGGAAGACAAAAGAGTGTAGAATGGTGTATAGGTGTTTGGTAACACACAACTTAGACTATAACAATTATTGGAATATATTTCGTGTTTAAAACTTATTTATATGTCAAAGATCGAAATGATTAAAAGAGTCTCGTTTCGAAAACTAAAATTATAACAATCCTTATTATTAACTTTTTGATCAACGAAAATTGAATGAAGTTATTGTGTTGAACTTTCTCAAAAAAACTCAACTCAAGAGTGGAAGAACCACAAACATTTTTTTTGTAATAGTATTTTTTTTCTTGGTTTTTGTATTGCACTCTTACTTTCACAAATTAATTTTTTTTTGACAAATTTTCTCCATCACCCTTTATATACCATCAATTATATAAATCATTTTCCTATTTGGTTGAGTTAATGATTTGCTTATTCCAAAATTAAGTAAAACTTTATTTCAAAAATAAAGTTTATGGAATTGAAACGGAGGGTGTATCCATTATGACTACTATACAATAACAATATACGCAGTATTATCCCACACTATGAGTTCTGAAAACAGCAGTATGTACGCAGACCTTACCTACTTGTGAGGAAAGAGAAGTTGTTTCCAATAGACTATTGACTCAGGAAAGCATAAGCACTAATGAAAATATAGACAAGAATGTGCTATATAAAAGCAGAATAAAAACAATAAGATAGTAAGGTGATCAACAATGAAAGAAGGCAATGGTTAGTCATAAAAATCTACTACCAATAAAAAGTGCGACTACATGCCAATACTACTGTTATGAACACTCTAGACTAGCTACTTTACTATCCTAATCCTCGGCCTCTATACCTTACTATAGCAAAGGTCATATCCTCGGTCAGCTAAAGTTGCATCATGTCTTGCCTAATCACCGCTTTCCACCTCTTCTTTAGCCTACTCTACCTCTTCGTAGGCCCTCCAATGTCAACCTCTCACACCTCCTCATCGGAACGTCTGTGGTCCTCCTCCTCACATGACCAAACCACCTAAGTTGCGCTTCCCACATCTTGTCCTCAATAGGGGCCACACCCACTTATCGCGAATAACCTCATTTCTGATCTTATCTAACCTGGTATGCCGCACATCCATCTCAACTTCTTCACCTCTGCTACCTTTATCTTCTAGATATGAGTGATCTTGATTGGCCAACACTAAGCCACATATGACATCGTTGGTCTGACACTCTGTAGAATTTACCCTTAAGTTTCGGTGGCACCTTCTTGTTACAAAAAATACCGGAAACAAGTCTCTATTTTATCCATCCCGCTCCAATACGATGGGTGACATCTTCATCAATATCCCCATCCCCCTGAATAATCGACCCAAAGTACTTAAAACTACCTCTCATAGGGATGACCTGCGAGTCCAGCCTCACCTCCCCGGCCATGATGCATGGCGCTGAGTGTTAGCCTGTTAAAAACTCACATATCCAGAAGATGAAAGTAGCAGAAATGAGGATGTTGAGGTGGATGTGCGGGCATATTAGGATGGAGAAAATTAAGAATAAAGATATTCGTAAGAACGTTGGCGTGGCTCCCATTGATGATAAGATGCGGGAAGCGAGGCTCAAATGGTTCGAACACATACATTTTTATGTACTAACAATGTAAAGAATATTTATATAATTAAGTCATATATACGATAGCTATCAATTTATATGATATACAATATTAATTGATAATTTGATAAGAATGATATAACTAGCTCGTTATTACAAATTAAACTTTTACGTTTGTCAATCTTTATTCTTTTCATCTTTGCCACCTACACCAATTGTGTGAAGACAAAGGAGGTCCACATTAGACACATATCGCTTATAGCCACCTTAGAGTATGCATTGTTGTCTAAAGTAAAGGTTTTTGGATCATAAAGTAAAAAGTAGTGTCTCCATTACAGATATGAGTGAACAACCTAGACTATGGACCCTTTGTTCCTTTACACATTTGATGATAATGCCAATTTAGCTGTTCATTGATCATATAAAACTGTCATTTTTAATATGATTCATCATACTACGCATGCCAAAGGCCACTTCTAGTGTCCAGCAATAATATTACTAAGAGAAAATTCAAGTTAAAAGTCGATCACAAATACGTCTAGCTAGCTAAGTATGAATTAGTAATCTTGACAAGATAGTGAATAATTTGTTGAACCCATCCAATTATATTTAATTTAGCATGCACAAAAACTTTAATGATCAATCATAAAACATAAATTCTTACCTCATGCGTTGCATATAAATCATGAATCTTATAAGGATCACCGCATGCATTGTATTATTCCTATATCTTATGCTTAATCTACATTATATTGGTGGTATGATATTCCAGACTTAGTTTGCTCCAGTTCATGTACAATCTGCTAATTGCACCTTATTTATAAAATAAGGTGTACGAGATAAATTTTCATTGTGATTTAGTATTATGCAACTATATATGTATGTGACAAAGTTACGAGCATTTGCTTATTATAAGAAAGACCATCTTATGTATATACGATAACAGGTTAGTAATTCAGTTTTTCTTTCTACCCCACTTTGATTAACCGTCTTTAATTAATTAACATAGAAATTAAAGAAACAAGCGATTTTGGTAAAGTATCTGAACAATCATTACTTTGTTGAAAATGTGTGAAATTTACAGATGAAATGACAAGTGTGCACTAAAAGAAATTGACTCATTAATAAATATAGTCCGTGAAGTGAATTTACAGATGAATACACAGATTTTCTTTCAACTCTAATATTTTGTAGTAAATGCATGGATGAGCCCCTAAATATTATTCTAGGAGGGAGGGCTAAAGCATAGTAATACTGTACCCATTCTATTAGACAAAAGAGAGCTTTGCAACGGCTGGGTTGTTACCTACAGAATATAGCTTCTTTAAATTAACTACACTTTAATCACTTAATTAATAATATATATATTCTCATATCAATTTATTATGATTTAGCTAAAAGATAATGTAAAGATTAGGTATCCGGCCGTATTCTTTTCCCCGACTATAGCTTGCTAAAAGCTTGTGATCTCATAATTAATTATAGACAGCCAGATATATCATCGTGCTTTATTAATTTTGGACTTAACACCACCTCGCTAATATATATATATATATATATATATATATATATATATATATATATATATATATATATATATATATATATATATATATATATATATATATATATATATATATATATATATGGAACCGTAGGTAAACAGTTAATGAGTATCTTTTTGTAGTTAGAAAAATAGCCTAACCTCTAGTACCCTTTCTTGTAACGAATTAAGATACTTTATCCTAAATTTTCTAGATATTTTTTAAAAAGCATTTTCCAAAATATATCCCTCTGTCTCCAATATTAATTGTGTTAGTTTTAGTTTCTAATATAACTATACTAACTTTTTTACACAGAACTAATATTTTGGGGGAAATTCAAGTTATTGCTAGAACTTGAATTTCATTTGGCTTTGTAAAAACCGTGAAAGAATTTTATCACAAACCCATGCCGCAAAACAGTAGGGCTTAATTCTTTAAGATAGAGATTACTCTATCAGAATCTGTCATAATTATTTCCCAAAATCTATTATTTCTCTTAACAGTAGTATATATACCTTTGGTTTTATGTGTGGTAAAGTACTATAATCACAAGCATGAAACAATAAAGTAGCATTGGAAAAGAAAAAAAATAAAGTATATAAACAACCGAAAGATAAAAGACCAGTGCTGTCGACGGAGGTGCATTTAACAAAATGTGCAATTATTAATTGTTGATCAGAAATTAAAGCAATTATTAATTGTTTCATTAGAATATTTAACTTATAAAGCGAACTAGAAACGGTGAAATAAATCCAGGAAATTTACAAGTTTCTTTTTTAGGAGATTAACGCTAGAGAATATGCCTTTGCGGCGACATGATTATTGACAAGGAAAAATAGTTATGAAGGAAGACAGACAAGACAGAAAAAAAAAATGTGGAGTAAATCACAAGGCATAAGATGATGATGATGAAATTTGATTATGGTCATCGGAGGTTCTTTACATAAAATTCTGGGCAACTAGTATGTTGTGACTTGTGACCATGAGAGATAGAGAAAGCAAAGAGGACACACTAATTGTCAGGTACATCCAACTGTTTTTCACTTTAATTTCATATTCATATATAGTTACAATTTTTTTTATATATATGTATATAAAATGAAGATAGAAGGTTTTCTTTTAAAACTTACAACTCTATGTTTTAAGACTATCCAGACGATAAAAGCATACATGCTACTGCTAGAATATACCATATATAGCTTGATACGCATTATCTCTCTTTTTTCTTTCTTTCTTGGGTTAAAACTTAACAGGAACCCTAGATAAACCAACAACAACAATCTAGTATAATCTCACTTAGCGGGGTCTGAGAAGATAGTGTGTACGCAGACCTTACCCCTACCCTGGGATTCAAATAGACCCCCGACATCCTTCCCTCCAAGAACTTTTCACCATGCTCTTGGGAGACTCGAACTCACAACATCTTGGTTAGAAGCGGAGGTTGCTTACCATCATAGAATTAAACGAGAAAAGGACACATTCTATGAACGTTTATTAAAATCCTGAAGCTCAGTACGCCTCTTAGCATCGTACATTTATAGCAGGCATTTGGCATTATTTACTTTAGTGAGTTAAAGTTTGTACATAGTACACATGAATAGTGTAATACTGTCCCAATTCCCCTGGCTCTATCCCCTATTCACCAATTGGTATTTATACTTCATTAGTTGCCTGTACAGCTTGTAGACCCTCCATGCTCTACTCTCTCTGGAGCTGTAGAAAACAAAATTACATCTTCAAGATACATCAATAAAGCTGTAAGAATCACAACTACTCTACAGAAATTGAAGAATTAAAATGTTTAGTAACTTAGACTCAATTGGTCAATATACTCAATAAAGAACATAGGTATGCTTTGCTTCACAGTGAACATGTGAATACTTGTTTGCTTAAAGCTATGAGTTTGTGACCAATTTTTGTTTACACTCCAAAAAATGTGTTCTGCTCCACAAAATTACTACAAAATCATTGAAGTTAAGAGGACACTGTGAATTTGAGCTATTTTTTTAATCATTTCCGGTGACTACAGCAGAGAACGGGCAGAAGGCCTTGGAGTTATTGGGCTTGGTAGAGGGACAATACAACAAGAGTACTAGAGTAAACAGTAACTTTGAAACAATATTCTACTCATCTTATACCCCCTTGATTTTATAAAGTTACTCCAATCAAACATCATGAAGAAACATACAATATGAGGCTCCACACCTCCTGCTCAGTCAACACTTGCTTACAGTTTATCGCAGTCACTACTGTTCGGGAGAAAGATTATTATCTAGTTTACCTCCAGGGGATAAATAGCAGGTTTTATTAGGCATCGTAAATTTGTTTTTGAAAAAATAGTAACCTATCAAAAAAGTAGTATCACCAGTCTTGCAGTTCAATGCATGTGGCTTTTATCGCCAGTCCAATCCAATGCCTGTGATTAGCAACAATTTGTTGTATGGCATGCATCTTTTATAACTTTCTGCTTTTTTATACTGAACCTTGATTCAATATTGCAGGAAACAAACATAAACTTGATCATTACTGATTATTGCATGCCAAGGATGAGAGGAAACGATCTACTAAAAAGGGTGAAGGTACTAAGCTGACCTTAGGGACTGTCTCTCTCCAAAACCTTTTTTGCCTCCACACTCTCAGTAAGTAATCGCTATTCAAAACATGTCTAAATGGCAGGGATCCTCCAATCTGAAAGAGATACATGCGGTCATCGTGTCATCGGAGAATGTCCCCACCCGAATCAAAAAGTAATTACTGAAGCTGCAACCTAATATTAATTGCTTCTAGTTTTGTAACAGATACCGACATATTATCCCATTTTCTATTTTCTGACTTTGTTTACCAAGTATAGGTACTTGGAAGAAGGTGCTCAAGAATTTATGCTAAACCCTCTCAAACAATCAGATGTTAAGAAATTGAAATGTCATATGACCAAAGTAACCGAACCAGGCTATACATCGGGAGCAGGTAAAACGATAGCGCATCCGGCTGGAAGATGCAGAAGATATAAGAGGAAAGCTAAAGGAAAAAGGGACCAGAAATTTTGACTGTCACTGGGGAATATTGACTATTGATTCAAAGGAAAGTGAATACATTGCGACATCATCATTCTTTATCTAATTTTTTATTACTCCCTCCACTCCAATTTATGTGAACCTGTTTGACTGGGCACAAAGTTTAAGAAAAAATGAAAGACTTTTGGAATTTGTGGTTCTAAACAAGTCAAAGGGGTCTAGAGTATTTGTGTGGTTATAAAAACTTCTTATTGATGGTAGAATAGTAAGTTTAAGCTAAATTGTTTCCAAATTTAGAAAGTGTCATTCTTTTGGAACGGACCAAAAAGAAAATAAGTTTACATAAACTCGAACAGAGGGAGTAGCTATTTTGAATCAATCCCATCAGTCCCTCTTATTTTTCCCAATTTACTTCTGCTAAAAAGCACATGCTCTCTCCCAAACACCGTAATACGTTGCACATGCATCAAAACTGAACATAAATCTGGTTCCAAAAGTTAAATAGTCATAGCAGTCATGCATCACTAGAACACAAGATCGCTTGCGTGTAAACCGTAGCAAAAACACATGACCACCAAATGCTAAAAAAACCAAACTACTTGAATTAGAATGTTTATCTAGTTAAACCTGATGAGAGTATTGTACCGTTGTCTAAGTTCTTTATGCATGTGCTTCCTTCAAACACTGCACACGTAAAAATTGAAGGA
The DNA here is from genome assembly GCA_032618575.1 of Nicotiana noctiflora. Classification (NCBI taxonomy): domain Eukaryota; kingdom Viridiplantae; phylum Streptophyta; class Magnoliopsida; order Solanales; family Solanaceae; genus Nicotiana; species Nicotiana noctiflora. Next base: position 50,786 of record JASVEL010010987.1, read on the forward strand.
CACAGCCTCAAGCATCATAACCTGACCATTTTGGTGAACTCTGGGACTTTGTAACTGGCTGTCTGCTTCTGTAACTGGAGACCTGCTGTCTGCTTCTGTAGCTGGCGAAGCACAAAGACATTTTTTATTCTCATAAGACTCATCTAAAGATCAGGATCAAAAAAGAGAATTTTTACCTCCATCTCCTGCTTGACATCTAAGTGCAGATTGAGTGTCATGATTTTTATTGGAACTGTCCAGATTTTTGTCTGAACAGTCCTGATCCCCCTTCAATACGGTGGATATCTCTACAGATGAAGATGTTTCTTCTGCACGTTCAGAATAGTTAAACAATCTTGTCCTGTCCACCTCTGGAATTTTTTCTTTTGGTTCCTCACAGTCACTACACTTATTGACAGAACCTGATCCATCCAATGACTTCTCTTTTCCTGAAGACAAACCTTTGCACCGGACAGAAACTTCAGTTTTTAGGTCGACTTGCCTGCTATCAAATGCCTGCATATCAACACCTTTATCTCCACAGCTCAAGAAATCAGGTCTCTTACCTACATCTCTTACAACATTTCCTGTGACTGTGCCTCGGGAACGAAGAACATGCAATGAATCCTCAGACCCACAGCCCTTCTTGGGGTCCTGAAACAAGTTCTGGTAGGTGCACCTGGGGCTATCTAGTTCAAAAATCATTGGTTCAGACATAAAACATGAGGAAGCATATTCACCACGATATTTGATAGACCCTTTGAGGTTCGGTTGGTCAATGTGTAACTTAGGCTCCTGGTCACTAGGGGCATCTCCAATCGATAAGTCTGAACATGTGCATACATGTTTTTTGGACCCTGAAGTTTGGAAGAAATATCTGGATCTTGAATTTGGCTCTCCTGGATTACGTCTAGCCTCCCTCAATCCATCATTGTTCAGGTCTGACCTCTTCTCATAGAAAGCAGGATGGTAATCAGCTGCCTTTGCACTTGGTTGGTTCAGTGGCCATGATAATTTCGTTGGCTCATCCATTTCTTTCCCCTGCTGAATATCATTCCTGTTGCAGTTTCTTCCCTTAGCAAATAACTTCCCACACAACTTGGTCTCGTTGCTCCAATCGGATATATCCTGGCTTCTCTTTTTATTATTTGAGTTCATCTTTTGTTGTCTGTCTAAGTCACCCACCACTGGATGAGAGAAAGAAAACACTGATTATATTGCTCAACTCAATAAAGCAATAAGTACAAACGACATTGACCTGCAGTGGACGTAGATGATTCTTCGCTGAAGAGAAGTCAGTATGTCCATGAGAATAAACTGGATCAGTTCATTAGCAATTGAAAGGCTCAGAAGAGAGTAGTAAACTGAAAGAACTTCAAATGGCAACCTCAATAAACTCGAATTGTCCCTTGCATCTTCATTTGCAAACCACGTCCCCTCAGCATGGTCTATATAATCCATAAAATGAGGATTTGTACATCCCATGGAAAACCTGCCAGCCAGAAATAAAAGAGTTTTAACCAACCAAAGAACCCCCCTCACACATCTACATAAAAATGTGCTTACCATTCTCCATCTGAGACGTTGAAATCTCTGATAATCTCTGCTTTGAAGTGCTTGGAATAGGGAGTAGGTGAATCTGTTTGAGTGAGATTAACACGTGATAACCACAGAAATGCGACATATTAGGACAAGCTATACTCTCAGTATTGTCCGGATAACAATTCAATAACACTCCATTTTAGTTCCCCATATTGAACAGTTCTTCATAGTTTTCAAACTTGACCTTCTAATCAAAACTCGAGAAGCAAAACAACTAAAATGATCATAGTGTACAGCTTTTTAAAGAGCATCTCCTATAGCAGAAGTGTAAAGCACCTATTATGTTGAATTCTGATTTGGCTCTCGTGCTGATCCTGCAAGGACAAGACACGCTCAGTATAGAACAAAAAATACCATCAAATTAGGAATTGAAGTACCATATGAGAAACCTTTGCCTCTGATGATACAAGTCGTCAGCATAACTGCCTTGCTTCCTATAATTTCTGGCACTAAAAGAATTGGATGAACCCCCGTAATAACAGTCCTCAAAGTTGAAGTCTTGCATTCCGCAACTTTGGTTATTCCAAAAATCAGTGGAACTAGCATCAAAATGATATAAGTAGCTCCTGCGTGATGAACCACAATCTTCATGAAAGCTTTCAGGGAGTGGGAAGCTGGAATTTGCTGGATGCAACATAAAAGACGGTGTAGTTATGCCACTTGTTAAACGAATCAAAACCTTAGAAGATGTGGAAGTGCAAAAAAGTTTGAAAATTTTAAGCAACTTCAAAAGCACTTCTCCAATTTGAACTCTGTGCTACAAGTATTAATTTTGCATGCCTCTTGGTAGAAACATGATGAGTATTCGTGAACTGTCAAATATAATGCCGTAAATTCAAGTTTTCGAAAGATATATGTATGAAAAAGTAAACGTCTGGACAAGTTACCATGTTGTTAATGTGATGTTCATTTTAGCTTGCAAAATTTTTGGAATTTCTTTTGTCCAATAGTTGAAGGAGATTTTTTTCCTAAAACTGGGTTTGCAAACTTCAAAGCAAGAGCCACTAAGGAGTTCCAAAGTTTAATTATACATTTTTTCCAGTAAAAAATGAAGAGCGATTTACCCTAATAAGAAAGATACTCAAGAAACCAACTCAACTCCACTTTGGAGATGTTAAAATCCAGAAAAGATGAGGAAAAGACATTAAGGACCCTACCATTCCAAATTGTGTTTGAACTCTCCTTGCTTTTGCTGAAGATTTCTTCATTCTCAAAAGTGTACAGATCAGTGAAATTGTTATCACTAGGGGAGAACCATTTGGTATCTAGTAACTCCTGTTCCGCGCTGCCACGTAAATCTGCTGTTCCCCTGGAGCAAGAGGATCTGTTTAAAGGACTCGTACAAAAAGGTAGTTCTATGTCCACCATCATGCTATCCTGTTGTGCATCAAGACAACCAATTAGGGCTGGTATAATGGAAGGACATCTGCATTGCCAGAAACCCAGAACACTGCTAAAATAACCGACTGATTTTTTTTTTCTTTTCATACAGTAAGGGATTTTTTTTATTTTTTTTTTATTTTTAAAAAGCATGCCTATATCGAAAAGATGATGGGATGGAATAGAATAAAGGTATTTCCTCATTTTCAAGATCAAGAGCATAAAATCGCTGTACATACCAAGTGAAGCAATAAACACGGAATCTGTAGAATTTAAGATACAGGTGAGGCATGCCCACCATTTAGAAACCAGACATATTGAAACTAAAAGGAAACATAAAGTTGTGGCGTAAACACCTAAAGTTGGCACGATCTTTCACTTAGACACTTAAACTAAGCCTCTTTTCAATTGGACACGTTTCTTAGGCAATTCTCATACCAATTAGACACTTAAACTAGGCTCTAACCCATGACTTTTTTGTATAATATAATAAATCCCTACAAATATCCTTACAAATAAACTTAACTTCATAACTAGATTTAGAGCACCTCTAAAACTATTTTCTTCTTTCCTCTCCTTTCCATTTCTTATGCCAATAAGACCACATATACCTGGCACAAATCCTAAATTCAGCATTGGGTAAAACCTCATTCAAAGCTGCAGCAAATTCCTACACAATAATTAATAAGCTAGCAAAAAACGTGTCTAATTGGTATGAGAATTGCCTAAGAAACGTGTCTAATTGGAAAGAGGCCTAGTTTAAGTGTCTAAGTGAAAGATCATGCCAACTTTAGGTGTCACCGTATGTATTACGCCTAAAGTTGTTAGAAGCCTGAACTTGCTTTACTCAACCATCGGTAAAGCCTACACCCGTTTGATACCATAAGGTACAGTAGATGAAGAGGGTGTGTTTGGTGTGGCATAATTTTTATAGAACCTTAAAAACTATTTCCTAAATCATTTTTATTTGTTTGGTTGGATATGAAGATACGTGAGATATGATAGTGATAGAAAGTGGAGATAGGGCATGCGTGCGATGTTTCAAACATGTTAATATGATGGTTACATATTAGTTTAAGCATGAGATCTGGAGTAAGAGTTTATATAATTGTAGCTTAACCGTGGTGCACTTGCGGGAAACTTCTTGTCGAGGGCATGTGCACCCCTGGGATTAGTCGGGGATCTTAGAAACTCGGACACCCGTGCAAATCAAAAAAAAAAAAAAAAAGGCATATGCTCATAAAAGCCAAATTCCTGCTTTTTCATCAAGACAACATTTATCCTAACTACACATACCAGACAAAAATGAAGCTAGAAAGAAATACAGCAGTAAGCTTACAATTATGGGAAATGAAGTAATAGAAGCACTAAGATTTCTACGAGTAATGGTCCAGCATCCCATGGAAAGGAGAGGCTAATAAAGATAGAAGGTGATAAACTCATAGAGGAAGTGCTGTTATAAAACATGCAGCGAGCTAGCAACCCTAACTGAATGAAAATAGCATCAGGAAGTGCTCTCACCAATTCACGTTCAATGCTATTTGTCCCTCTGTTGAGGTAGTCAAATGAAAGAGCTTTTCTGCTAACCCTTGGGGGTGAGGACCTACCACACGATAAGGGTCTGCAGTCATGCAACATAAAAGCAGCATTTAGCAGGAGCAATTTCAAAGATTTCCATGCAACTGTGTGGGGTGATAGCGATAAAGCATAAAATATGTCCATAATCAGCTTATTGAAGAATGAAGAGCTAGACTATTAACTATGTTAAGGTCCTATGTAAGAATGACTCTTCCATTGAAAGTTGGTGCATCCAAATACTGCAACGTGAGAATCAATCAGGTGTCTAGTACTTGCAAAGAATCATCTCTAATATTCCAAACTGTGATATAAGAATGAGGCGTGATGCATTGATTGAACATATATCTATGCCTTTGATTTTAAAATACATCACCCTAAGCACACTGTGCATCCCATAGAGGTACTCATAGCACTTTCCAGTGGCTAGATTACCTCAGCTTACCAAGTGAGCATTATCAAGGATTTGGGTGGTTATCTCTGTATTACTTATTTGCTTATCCAGAAATACTGAAGACCTCTACTGGACTTCTTTCTGGATGCAACATTACTGCAAACTACATCCATAACATTAATGCCTCATCCTCTGTTTACGAAAGCTTTATGTCAGTGGCAAAGAGGACTTAGTTCAAGTATACAATTTTATCATCTATGATGATCTGTTAACAGCCAGATGATATCCTCAAAACCTGGGAAATGTAATGCATGGCTGACCAAATCTGCAGATGTTGTTTTCAGTCAATAAACTGGTAGAGGCAGCTTTCACAGCCGGTTTTAAATTTGAAACCTATCCACAGTGTTATCACAGGCGAAAAGCGTAAAAAAACTCTAAGATCCATCGGGGCTTTAAGCGCAAAGCAAATAAAGCGTGGGCTTTTATGAAAAAAGGCGCAACTTGAGAAAAGGTAAAAGTATATATACGTAGTCCAAGACCAATAATTATAAGCATGAATAACAAATATAAAGACAAAAAAATTGAAAAAGAATTTATGATAAAATAAAATATTAATTGTTTAGTGTCGCCTTTTCAGGATTACACTTATTGGCATGGAAAAGTATGCCTTAGTGCCTTGATGTGATACTAAAGCGCCCCCAAAGCGAGGCGAAGCGCTCAACATGTTTTGAGTCTCGCTTAAGGGCTTAAAAGCACTTTAAGCGCAGCTTTGACAACATTTCCTATCCATAATCTTGACTTCCAAAGGTAGTCCTAACTACTACTTATACACGAAGAATCTATTTATCCCTTTTTGGTTGTCATAAAATCGCGTAAAGATGGCATTTGCAAAACTATCATTCAGTGTTCTGTTATTCTTGATGCATAAAGTACATTTACCTGCGAGGTACCTGCGGTGAATGGAATGGTGAAGACATTTCAACTTTACCTAAACCTAGCAGACAAAAAGGCATTTGATCAAACATCTATTCTAAAAGAACTGAAGGCACGTATAAAGAAAGATCGTTGTTCACTCCTTTTCCCCGCAAACTAGAAATAATCCATATAAAGAGCATAAAGTAGAAAGCAAAATGAAGAAATAATGATAGGAGTAGCGGACAATGATATAATTATAATTAGAATCGTGATGAGAAAAATTATACAGATATGTAATTATAATTAGAATTGTGATGAGAAAAATTATATATATACATATAACTAAAATCATAATAAAAAAAGAGCCATAAAGGAAGAATATTTAAAAACAAAATCAAAACGAAAGTGTTAAAAAGTATATATTATTTAAATTTCTCATATTAAGAAATTTAAGTTATTAAATAAAACTCATAATTTCATATTGATAAATAACAAAAATATATAAAGATAACAACAACAACCCAGTATATTCCCACAAAGTGGGGTCTGGGGAGGTTAATATATAGACAGGTCTTACCTCTGCCCGAGAGGGCAGAGGCTGTTTCCAATTGACCCTCGGCGCAGGGAAGGGAAAGGCAAACAAAAACAAAAACACAAATAACATTAGTTACTCCAGCATACATCGCATAAATAATCATCTAAACATAAGAGTCATATGTACCATAACTAAACTGACATGCAATAATATTAAAACAGTAACCACCAGAAATGACTACCATAAGCGGACACAAACCAATACACGAATCCTCTAAGGGTAGCCCTACCACGCCTCACCCAACCCCGGGGAAGGAGTACGAAAAATCTAGAAGCCCTTATCCTACAACCCTGATACTAGACCTCCAGACTTTCCTATCAAGGGCCATGTCCTCGGAAATCCGCATCCCGGCCATGTCTTGCCTAATTACCTCTCCCCGGTATCTCTTAGGCCTCCCTCTGCCTCGCCTCACACCGACCACCGCTAGCCGCTCACAGCTCCTCACCGGGGCATCGGGGCTTCTCCTCCGCACATGCCCGAACCACCGGAGCCTCGCCTCTCGCATCTTCTCATCCACTGGGGCCACCCCCACCTTCTTCCGAATAACTTCATTCCTAATTTATCTAACCTGGTGAGCCCGCACATCCACCTAGCATCCTCATCTCCGCAACCTTCATCCTCTGAACATGAGTTTCTTCACCGGCCAACACTCCGTCCCATACAGCATGGCAGGTCTAACCACAGCTCTATAAAACTTCCCCTTGAGTTTCTGTGGCACTTTCTTATCACACAAGACTCCTGATGCAAGCCTCCACTTCGACCACCCCGCCCCTATACGGTGAGTGACATCCCTGTCTATCTCCCCATCCCCTTGAATCACCGATCAAACTATCCCTCTAGGATATGGCCTGAGATCCAATCATCACGTTCCCTCCCACTTCGCTCGGCTCAGCGCTAAACTTGCACTCCGGATATTCTGTCTTAGACCTGCTTAGTCTGAAACCCTTAGCAAAAATATTGGTATTACAAAAATAATAGAAGGCTTATCTCTTTATGTTAGCGTAAACGTAAAAGAAAGAACACAAGATTTAACGTGGTTCGGATCAAAATAATCCTACGTCCACCAGAAAACAATTGCCTTTTTATTATTTACAAAGGAAGGGGAGATTTCCAGTTACACTTAAGAGATTTTCTCTCTTAACTCTCTACTCACTACAATATAATGTATTGTTTTTGGGATGGTTTCTACAAATGAATGCATCTATTTATAGGGGTAAGGATCTCCCCTTGATGTCATTGGTGACATCAAACTACCTCCTCTTGATGTCATGGGTGACATCAAAGGAGGAAGCTTCCTCATAACATTCATGCCAACTCTTTCCGCCTACTCTTTCAATTGGCATGCCATTGTTGACTAAA
>JASVEL010010988.1:0-55431 GCA_032618575.1 Nicotiana noctiflora
TCAATATAGACTTGGCCTTTCAGGCCCAATATAACATCTCATAGTGGGTCCTTGACCCTATCTCATCTCAATCGGTATAGACTTGGCCTTTCAAGCCCACTCATCTAGAACAGGGAATTCCACCCTAGATAATTTCTCTCAATGTACACATCTAGTACGGGCTCATATTATGCTATACAGCTAGAGCTACGGCTGAGTGTATGTTTCCAACACGATATAAGGGTCACCTAGCTCTATAGGTTCCCTAATGCTCTACAGATCGGCACAAGGCCCCAAACATGGCTATTAGCCCAATTGTACAGTTATAATCTCAGTAACAGTCATACAACACAGTATTCTATTAGCCGGGAAGGACTAAGTCCGAACCCCCAATCACAATGTCACCACGCCCGTCATAGAACGCGTGTCTCATCTCAATATAGCACTGTGAAGTGCTAGTACGGGGTTTCAAACCCTCAGTATATTGTATACTACTACCACTCACTTCGAACCGGTAGAAGCTTCAATCCGCCTTGCGCTTGCCTCGCAAATCAATCTCATCGGGTGCCAAATCTGCTCAAAATCATAGAGAATGCATCAATATATGCTAATTTCACGAAATTCATTCGAAATAACCCAAATTATATCAAAACCCACAAGTTGTCAAAACCCGACTTTTGGTGCGTTTCTCAAAAAATTATAAAAGTTACATATTCGGAACCCTCGTCTCAATACGAGTCTAATCATATCAAATTTACCAAAATCGGACTCCATTTGCCCACTCAAATCAGTGTTTTTCTTCAATTTAGGCCTAGGGCTCAAACCCACCTTAAATCTTCCATTTACAGAAATTTAACCAAGGATTTCATGCTAAAATGATGCAATTAAACCACAAAACTTACCTCCGACGAATCCCCGATGAATTACCAGCAATTCCCGTGAGTTTCTCTCTCTAGAACTCAAAAATGGCGTTTTGGGTTAATGAACCCGTAACCCCTCTGTTCTGTGATTAAATTCTCTGCCAGACCCATTTGCTCTACGCGATCGCGACTCCACTCACGCGATCGCGATGTTCAAACTTTTCGGCCTCACGCGATCGTGACTCCCCTCACGCGATCGCGATGTTCAAAAATCCAGACTCACGCGATCGCGACTCGCCTCATGCGATCGCGATGTTCAAACATCCGGAGTCACGCGATCGCGTCTCTATTCCTGCGATCGCGTAGCACAAATTTCCCTGGACCCCATTTCTCTTATATGCGATCGCGTATATGCTCATGCGATCGCAATGGTCACCCGACTTACTCTACGCGATCGCGATTGGTGATTCTGCGATCGCGATGGCCTAGCCCCCAGCCCTACGCGATCGCATCCCCCTCCCCGCGATCGCGGAGAGCAAATGTCTGCTGCGTTTATGACAGCAACCAGCTTTCTCTTTTCTTCCAAAAATGGTCCGTTTGGACCCCCGGATTCATCCCGAGACCCCGGGACCCCAACGAAAACCACCAACATACTCCAAAACATGATACGAACTTGTTCCAATCATAAAAACACCATACTAAACATCAAAATCACCATTTCTACACGAATTCAAGCCTAAGTTTCTTCAAAACTTTCAAAACTAACATTCAATCCAAAACCCGATCAAACGATGTCCGAATGACCTGAAAATTTGCACACACATCCAAAATCACATAACGAAGCTACAGAAATTGTCGGAATTCCATTCCGACCCCCGGATCAAAATATCACCTACCATCCGGATTTCGCCAAAATTCAACCTTCGCCAATTCAAGCCTAAAACTACACCGGACCTCCGAATTCAATTCCGATTGTTCTTCTAAGTCATAAATGATCCCCCGGAACTAGTCGAATCATCAGAATCCAGTTCCGAGCACTCTAACTTAATAGTCAACTCTTGGTTGACTTTCCATATTCAAGCTTTCTTCAAACATGCTATTTGTTTCATTTTCAATCCAAATCACTCCTAACTCACCCGATATACTCTAATACTGTTATAAAAGCATAAGATATGTAATTGCAAGGTAACGGGGTGGAAATTCCCGTAACGACAGGCCGGGTCGTTACATATTTATAGACCCAAAAGAGGAGGAACTTATTTCACTAAAAATCCTCATATTCTTAGCTTGTTGCACAAGTTAGTGCAATTATTTTATTGAAATCTACACTATAACCCCTTCTAGAATACTTTACCATGTTCCATTTCCTTTGGAATTCCTATTGTGCCCTCATTTCCTTTTATTATTAACTAAGATACCTTTTGTTATGCCCAAATTACCTTAAAAGCTCTATATTTATAACAACTATGCCAATTCACTTTCCAATTGTACCCCTTCTTCTTTTTACCTTATTAAAACTATACCAATTCTTTTTCCCAATTTACCCCTATTTATTAAGGCTAATTACTTTCCTAATTTCTGTATTTTATCCTTATTTTAACCCATTTTCAGATTTGTATTTATCAAATAGCCACAATTAAGTGACTATTGCTCAATTAGCCAATTGGCCCTTTCAACTACTTTAAATTCGGATTAATTCAATTAATTAGAATCACATTGCATCAATAGCCAATCCTAGGTGGTCTTACAAACATAGCCACTTTTGATCTATTACTCAATTAACAAGACTCGGGAAATAATTTTGGTAGAGGGTGAGTCTTATTAATCGAAATAACCAATCATCTTTGATTCTATTAGGTAAAACACCTTAGGTTGCTACGAATCGTGTGATTTCAACTATCGACCTAACTTGAATCTAAACTAGTCTAAAGTCGAATTCACTAATCAAGCTTAATCACTAACTAACAGCTATAACCAATATTCCCCTATTGAACAAACAGAAATTATCACTCAAAACAGATTCTCATTAACTCATGAACCAACATAAACTATGACAAAAATGAATATCAAATCATATAAAAAAACAAGTCAGCTGAACGAATAGAAAAATTAGGAATTAAAGAGAAAACAGAAACTAATATTAAATAACTAATTTTGAACTAATCGATTTATCAGAATTAAGCAAAACTCCAACAAGACAAAAAAATGCTACTATAGAACATATTACGGAAATTAGTTTCAATAGACAATTAAAAACTAAAACGAGATAATGGGTGAGGATGCCCTAACAACATTAAACACTAAAAAAAATGAAAGAAACTAATCGATACTGTTTTTTTTAATTAAAACTTCGAAAACAAAGGAAACATTACTAATTACTACATTTTTACAAGAGTTATCTAAATTCATCATTTTGATTCAACCAAATCAGAACGAGATTCAAAAACCACTCAAACAATTAAACAAAAACCCTAGAACTAAGTATCCAAACATAAAACTATCATCAACAAGAAGAACAAAGCAAAATCACGGATATGTAAACAAAAATAGAAAAAGAGTTCAGTCACTTAGCTTTATTTCCGTTCCCTTTTTCTTTTTTGCTTTCTTTTTATTTCTGTTTTTTCTTCCGTTTTCTTGATGTCTTGAACTCTTCCTGAGAAGTTCTTGAAACCGGACTTGAACCTTGATTTTTCAGCGGCTCTTGGCTTATACTTGAATTTCCGGTGGCTTTAGGACTCGATCTTTCTTGTCACAGCGGTTGAGAGTGTAAGAAGAAAGGTGGGGGTTGATTTGGGGGTGGTTTTGAGGCGGCGCCGCCATGGGAGGTAGTGGCGGCGCGAGCTAGGGTCTGCGATTTGGGGTGTTCCATTAGTGTTTGAAGGAAACTAGTAGTGGGGGAGTGATAAGGAGAGGAAGGGGATTGTTTTGGACGAAAACTATGGCCGGCCGCCGCCACAGACGGAGGAACCCTAGGCAGCGGCACTGGGATGAAGGAGAAGAGAGAGACAGCCGTTCTGGAGAAGAAAAGAGAGACAACCGTTTAGTTAATGTGTTTTAGTAAGAGTTATGTTTTTTAAGGTTTTGGTCTATGTATATGTAATAACTAATTATGGCCGCTGGATCAAGATGAACGGATGGCTGGGATTAAAGGGGTGGCTGATCTGGTTTTGGGCTACTGGGCAAGGGATCCGTTGGGTTGGTGTTCAGTCGCTGGGTTGGGGAAATTGGGCTAGGGTGTTTGGCCCAAATCTTCTTTCTACTCTTTTGTTCATTGTATTTTCCTTGTATTGTATTTTCTTTTGTATTTTTGTATTACACTCCTTGTATTTTTTTTGTATTTTGTTGTATTTTTAATTCTTTTTTGTATTTTTGTATGAATTAACATGAGCAATTAACACACAAATTGTATAAATAAGGAAAAATTATTTATTTTGAATTTTATGGGAATAACTCATATGTAGGGTAAACATCACGTGCTCACAACTATCGTTGAAGTTATTTTGGCGAAGGCTCGTGGCCTGAGTCCCAGTTCAACCGTAGTTGAACTTTTGTTGATTCTTCTGAGTCGAGGGCTTAGAGCCCGAGTTCTACTTCAACTATCGTTGAATTTATTTTGGCGAAGGCTCGTGGCCTGAGTCCCACTTCGATCGCAGTTGAACTTTTGTTGATTCTTTTGAGTCGAGGGCTGAAAACCCAAGTTCTACTTCAACTATCGTTGAATTTATTTTGGCGAAGGCTCGTGGCCTGAGTCCCAGTTCAATCGTAGTTGAACTTTTGTTGATTCCTTTGAGTCGAGGGCTCATAGCCCGAGTTCTACTTCAACTATCGTTGAATTTATTTTGGCGAAGGCTCGTGGCCTGAGTCCCAGTTCAACCGTAGTTGAACTTTTGTTGATTCTTTTGAGTCGAGGGCTCATATCCCGAGTTCTACTTCAACTGTTGTTGAATTTATTTTGGCGAAGGCTCGTGGCCTAAGTCCTAGTTCAACCGTAGTTGAACTTCTGTTAATTCCTTTGAGTCGAGGGCTCATAGCCCAAGTTTTATTTCAACTGTTGTTGAATTTATTTTGGCGAAGGCTCGTGGCATGAGTCCCAGTTCAACCGTAGTTGAACTTTAGTTGATTCTTTTGAGTCGAGGGCTCATAGCCCGAGTTCTACTTCAACAGTTGTTGAATTTATTTTGGCAAAGGCTCGTGGCCTGAGTCCCAGTTTAACCGTAGTTGAACTTTTGTTGATTCTTTTGAGTCGAGGGCTATTAGCCCGAGTTCTACTTCAATTGTTGTTGAATTTATTTTGGCGAAGGCTCGTGGCCTGAGTCCCAGTTCAACCGTAGTTGAACTTTAGTTGATTCTTTTGAGTCGAGGGCTCATATCCCGAGTTCTACTTCAACTGTTGTTGAATTTATTTTGGCAAAGGCTCGTGGCCTGAGTCCCAGTTTAACCGTAGTTGAACTTTTGTTGATTCTTTTGAGTCGAGGGCTCATAGCCCGAGTTCTACTTCAATTGTTGTTGAATTTATTTTGGCGAAGGCTCGTGGCCTGAGTCCCAGTTCAACCGTAGTTGAACTTTTGTTGATTCCTTTGAGTCGAGGGCTCATAGCCCGAGTTCTATATCAACTGTTGTTGAATTTATTTTGGCAAAGGCTCGTGGCCTGAATCCTCGTTTAACTGTAGTTGAACTTTTGTTGATTCTTTTGAGTCGAGGGCTCATAGCCCGAGTTCTACTTCAATTGTTGTTGAATTTATTTTGGCGAAGGCTCGTGGCCTGAGTCCCAGTTCAACCGTAGTTGAACTTTTGTTGATTCCTTTGAGTCGAGGGCTCATAGCCCGAGTTCTATATCAACTGTCGTTGAATTTATTTTGGCGAAGGCTCGTGGCCTAAGTCCCAGTTCAACCGTAGTTGAACTTTTGTTGATTCTTTTGAGTCGAGGGCTCATAGCCCGAGTATAGACGAGATGAATCAGGCTTGCTCTGATTGGGTTTCTAACCCTTCGTTCGTTGTTTTCCCTTTGCTTCTGACTTCAGGAAAAGCTACGCGATCTTGCTATTAAATCCCCACAGACTGCGCCAAATTGTTTGGCCCTGAATGTTTATGAACATTTATGAACTCAAAACACTTATTGAAAATATCGGGCCAATCATATCAGGTCGTAACATATATGAAATTCAGTAAATGAAAAGAGAAAGAGAACATGTGTAAAGATAGCAGAAGATATCTAGTGATCTTTTATTCATGATAATGGGCTAATCTGCCTCTCCATGGAGAGGTTCAGATCCTTACAATCATTTTTTCATAGATCTACTGTCATTATGCATTATGTTGTCTTGGTTCTCACTCTGTACTGTACTCTATATTTCTTAGAGCCCCCATGGGGAGAGAGTGGAATCCCCTTTTTCTCATGATTGCCTCGGTATTTATAGGTCTTAATTATGATAGTTGACTTTCTTTGGAGATCGAGCCCGTGTTGTGAAACTATTGTGGGCGTACCCGCAAGGCGTCGTCTCTGGCAAAAGAGCTTTGGACGGCTATGAATAATAACCTGTGGTCGAGGATGGTCTCGCTGCTTATGGCGTCTGCACCCATTGGGGGCGGCCTCGACGCTCGTTATATGCATTTGGGCCGAGAGGAGTGATTAATTTATTCCGAGTATTATAAGGTCGAATTGTAGCTCATACAAACTCCCTATTTTTAAATGTATGGCTAATATTTTGAATCTAAAATAAAAATCCTATATACAATTGGTCTCTTATGCAGTTTGTCAAATTTTTACACGTTTCAACTTAAAAATAATAGTAGAAAAATTCAAATATTGATTATGTTGCAAGATGAAATAGTTTCACCCATAATGAAATTGTTGTGAATATTCCCTAAAGAAAACCACGAGAGGTGAACTTGATCATTGTTGAAATAGAAATCTTTATATACTGAAAATGGGGAATGCATACAAGAAGAGTGAAAATGTATTATTAATTAGATATAGTTCTATATGTGTTTATAGTTCTTTAGTTTTTCTGGAATGCATTGTTATTTAATTTTTTTTTTGTAGTAATAGTCAAATATGTTGAATGACCCTATTTTAAAAATTTAAGAAGCCAACAATTAAGGTACCAGATGTCTGGATTCTCACTTCTAAGAAGAAAATTACATTCAACTATATCTCCTAAAAGAGTTGCTAAAGCATTACAAATACAAAATAAAAATTAGCATTACAAATACAAAATAAAAATTAAATATTGAATGTAATTTATCATATACGTATATCAATATAATAGTGGTATATTTATGTAATTTAAGAGACCATATTTAATTAAATAATTGTGAAAATCATTCAAAATAATTTAACCTTATATATTAAGTAGTTATCAAAGAGTCTCATAGGTTGAATTAGCAAATAAGCTGATAGTTAGAATTTGACAAAACCAATATGATTTAATTTGCTCAAATAAATTAATTCACATTTTGACATGATATTAAAAACCAGCTTAAAATAAAGTGTTGGATTTTTTTGAATTTGATATGAGAAATCTTTTTATATTAGAATGACAAAAGTTTAAATTCAGAAATTTCAAGCAATTCATTAAAATTTTAGAAATATAACAAAATTATAATATAGGTAACTTTAATAACAATTGAAATTATTATTAAATATTATGTTAAAAATAATATAGAGAGAAAATTTAATTTTTAATTTTGAAGATCGAGAAAGCCATTGGATAATTTTAAGACAGTATCTACTAGCTTATTCGTTTTGTACCATCTTAGTTTTTATATTATTTGTAGCACAACCTATATTAGTACGATACTTGAGTATTATTCAAAAGTTATTCGATAATTATATGATTATTTAATTTAATTCCAGTAAACTTTATTATTGTGACGACCCAAAGGGTCATCACTTATTTTATTAATCATTTCGAGCTTCTAAGGCCTTGAAAACCTCATTCCATATTGCCTCGATTTACGTGCATAATCCGAGCATGTAGCCGGAAAGATTTTGTGATAGAAAATATGAATTCTATGAGAAATTTGGATAAAAATGATATTAATATTGATATGGTTGACTTCGGTCAACATTTTTGGCAAACGGATCCGGACCCGAGATTGGATGGTCCCGAGAGGTCCGTAGGAAAATATGGGACTTGGACATGCGTCCGGAGTCGAATTCGAAGCCGAGAGCCCAAGTTATGAATTTTTCTATGAAATTGTTTTTGATGTAATTGTTAAAGGAAATGAATTAATTGACCTTGGTATCGGGCTCGTATTTTGGTTCCGACGCCCGGTACAAGTCTTAAATATTATATATGTGATTTCTGTAAAGTTTGGTGACGTTCGGATGTCGTTTGAGATGTTTTGGACCTTGAGTTCCAAGTTTGAAAGTTTTGAAAACCAAAAGTATGAAAATCATGAATTTGAGGCTTGATTTGATAAAAACGATGTGATATTGGCGATGTGATCGCACGAACAAGTTCATAATGTGTTTTTGATGTTGTGTACATGTTTGGTTTGGAGCCCGGGGGGCTCGGGTAAAGATTTGATAGGCCGTTGGATGAAATTCTGAATTTTTGCACTGCTGGTTTTTCACCCAGCTGTTGTCTTCGCAATTGCGAAGTATTTCTCGCAATTGCGAAGGTGGCAGGTCAAGGCAGGGTTCGCAAATGCTTCCCTTGGTCGCAAATGCGAAGGGTGCCCAGGACCGTTTGGGTTCGCAAATGAGAACCAAACCTCGCAATTGCGAGGCCTCCAGTGAAAAGGCATGCTTCGCAAATGCGAAGCATTCTTCGCAAATGCGAAGGTCCCTCGGCCCAGCCTTGTTCGCAAATGCGAACAAATGTTCTCAAATGCAAAGGTCCCTGGAGGCCAGCCTGGTTCGTAAATGCGAACAAACGTTCGCAAATGCGAAGCCCCCAGATTTGGCTTGGCTTCGCAAATGCGAACAAAAGTTCGCAAATGCAAACTTCCCAGCCTTAGCTTATTTTTCAAACTCCGGAAATTGGTCGGGGTTCGCAATTGCGAACCCATGTTCGCAAATGCGAACACAGAGATCTGTAAAACACGATTTTCAGTTCATTTCTTCACTTTTTACAAAACAAAAACACTCATTTGCGATTCTTCACGGATTCCTTCTTCATCAAAACAATTGTAAGTCACTTTTTACTTAATTCTTTCAATTCCTAACATCATTAATCATGTTTTTCAATAGAAATCAAAGGTTCTCATGGTAGAATTTCTTGTTTTTGTTAGAATATAGGGTTTTTCATAAATTGGGAAATTGGACCTCGAATTGAGGTCCGATTTTGAAACAAATCATATACATGAACTCATGAGGGGATGGGTAACCGGATTTTGGTCCTAACCCCGAGTTCCGACCATGTGGGCCCGGGGTCAAAATTCACTATTCCGGGCCAGAATGTTGTAAAAGTTGTAATTGGCCTTATGAATTAGTTTGTTGAGTAGTATTGATGATATTAAATCAATTGTGTATAGATACGATTGGATTGGAGCCAAATTTGAAAGAAAAAGACATTTCCACGGATTGAATCGTTCATAAACATTCGAGGTAAGTGTTTGTTCTATCCTAGCTTGAGGGAATAGGATTATGTGCTATGTGTTATATGATCGAGTGCGGTGTATGGGCTGTGGTGACGAGCATCCATACACTGGCGTCTAGTATGACCGTGAGTCGTTGAAAATGATTATTTTGAGATATATTTACAGATGAATTGTTATTGTTCTCCCTTGTCGGAACTTGTTGTGAAGATAATTATTGATTGCCCTGGTTGGGACAGTTTATGAATTTCTGCTTCTTTCTTTGCCCTTAACTGTGATTGTTATTTGGGTGATGAAGAGTGATAATGCACGAAGGGTGATGCCGTGCCTTGATTTATTATTTATACACGAAGGTTAATGCCGTACCATGTTTTATTGATTATGCACGAAGGATCATGCCGTGCCCTATTATTGAACCATGTACGAAGGATCATGCCGTACTCTATGGATGTGAGGATGAGAGTAAAAGCACGAAGGGTGATGCCGTGTACTTTATTTGCTTATTTGGTGAGGATGAGAGTAAAAGCACGAAGGGTGATGCCGTGCAATTGTTTGCTATTCCTTGACTTAATATTACATGTGTTTCCATTATACTTTGTTTTCCTTGTGAACTTATTAACTGTTGTTAATTGTTGAATTCTTTGAGATATCCCTTATTGTGTTATTACTTGGTTATTTCTTGTTATTCTGTGGTATACATATATATTGAATTGCACAGGTTTATGTGGGTGTCTGGTCCTAGGCTTGTCACTACTTCGCCGGGATAGGCCAGGCACTTACCAGCACATGAGGTCGGTTGTGCTGATACTACACTTCTGTGCGTTTTTGCACAGGTCCAGGTTACGATCAGGAGGAGCAGCAGTAATTCGATTGTGTGGGAGTTGATCACATTTGAGACCGAGGTAGCTTGCAGACGTCCGCAGGCCCGGCGTCTCTCTCTTTATTTATGTTACTAGCTGTAGTCTCTTTGTTCCGAGACAAACAGAATTATGTTATATTTCTTTCAAACTCTTATGTGTAGTATTCAGCAGTAGTTCGTGAGTTGGTGACTCCACGTCTTGGGTAGAGGATTTCGGTATGATTTTCATCTTGTAATTAGTTATTTCTATTTCGATAAAGTATTCCGCATTTATTTAATTAAAATTGTGTTAAAAACAGGATAGTATGAATACAGTGGCTTGCCTAGCTACCACGAGTAGGCGCCATCACGATCCCGATGTTGGGGGAAAATCCGGGTCGTGACAAGTTGGTATCAGAGCTCTAGGTTACATAGGTCTCACCACTCGCGAACAAGCTTAGTAGAGTTTGAGAGATAGGTACGGAGACGTCTGTACTTGTCCTCCCAGAGTCTATTGAGTTAGGAAAGAGTCTCTCATTTGTTCTTTCTTGTCGTGCGACTTGTTCCTCAATTACCGATTGAATTTCTATTCTGTCCTTTCGCAGATGGTGAGGACACGCGCTTCTTCGTCCGCTGACCAGCAGCCCGAGCCCCAGGCAGCTCCCGTGAGGGGCAGGGGCCAAGGCCGTATCGGAGGCCGTGGTAGGGGTAGAGCTCAGCCCCAGGCAGCTACCCGAGAGGTGGAGCCTCATATTGAGATTGACGAGGAGGTTCCGGTCCCAGCGCAGCTCCAGTGGGCCCGGCTCGGGTCCCGGAGAGGCTTTATTTACCCGGATCTCGGGGATGCTTTGGTCGAATAGCGGGATTTATGGACGGCATTGCCGGAGCGGGCTTATTATCAGTTGCACCGGCCTGCTTCTCAGGCCGGAGGAGGGGCCCGGACTCCTATCGCTCGTACTCGGAGCCAGTAGCTCCTCGACCTCAGGCACCAGTGGTTCAACCCGAGCTGTGGCCACTCAGTCGAGTACCACGGCTCATGCCGGTGATGGAGCGGCCATGACTTCGATTCGTTATGGAGACTTGATCGGTTCTCCAAGCTATTTACCACTACATTCGGCGGAGCCACATCAGAGGATCCTCAGGACTTCTTATTCAGTTGCCATGAGATTCTCAAGACTATGGGAATCGTGGAGACAAATGGAGTTGACTTCTGTACATTCAGGCTTGCGGGATCCGCCAAGACTTGGTGGAGAGATTATTGCTTGACTCGACCGGCAGGGTCCCCAGCTTTATCATGGGATCAGGTTGCGGAACTATTTATGGAGAAATTTCTCCTCTGCTACTCGGCGGGATGTACTTCGGATGCGGTTTGAGCGCCTCCATCGTGGCACTATGACGGTCACACGATGATGAGACGAGATTTGTCGATTTGGCCCGTCATGCGGTGGTGATACTTCCCACGGAGCGGGAGAGGGTCCGCAGCGTATGGGCTTAATCGACCAATTAGACTCCGGATGGCTATGGGCGTGGGAAGTGACATATCATTTCGGGAGGCAGCTAATGCAGCACGCCGAGTTGAGATGGCTCTTACTAGGGGAGGCGGTTATTCGTCGGATAAGAGGCCTCGTCATTCGAGCGAGTTTGGTGGTTCTTCCTCCGGTGGCGGAGAATCCTTTGATAGAGGCCGGTCTTCCGAGCCTTTTCATTCCGCCCTTCGAGCTTCACGGGGTGGACCGGGTGATCGTAGTTTTCGTGGGCATTATTCGGACCAGCCTCCTATTAATGCTCAGCCTCTTCAGAGTGTTCGTGGAGGCCATTCGGGTCGTTAGGGCCAGCAGCCCTATCAGTCCAAGAGCTGCTACGGTTGTGGTGACCCAGGTCATTTTATCAGGAATTGCCCTATAGCAGCGGGCAACTCTCAGCAGCGAGGTCCTCGTCCTATGATTCAGGCCCCAGCTGACCCTCAGCCTGCCCAGCCAGCCGGAGGCGGGGGTAGAGATTATAGAGGTGGAGGTCGAGACCGTAGAGGTGGAGACCGTCCAGCCAGAGGTAGAGGTCAGCCAGTTGATGGTCGTCCTAGAGACGCAGCTCAGAGGGGAGGTGCAGATCCCCGATTCTATGCCTTACCAGCCAGGCCAGAGGCAGAGGCATCAGATACCGTGATTATAGGTACTATTCTTGTGTGTGGCAGAGGTGCTTCAGTATTATTTGACCCGGGATCTACATATTCCTATGTGTCTTCCTACTTCGCACCGTATTTGGTCGTGCCCGCCTATGCTCTGGATATTCCAGTTTATGTGGCTACACCAGTGGGTGACTCCATTGTAGTCGATCGGGTGCATCGTTCGTGCGTAGTTATATTTGGGGGTCTTGAGACCCGTGTTGATCTGTTGCTTTTGGATATGGTAGATTTTGATGTCATATTGGGGATGGACTGGTTGTCCTCATACCATGTTATTCTAGATTGTCATGCTAAGACTGTGACCTTAGCCTTGCCAGAATCACCCCGATTAGAGTGGAAAGGTACCTCAAGCCACTCCGTTCGCACTGTTATTTCCTATGTTAAGGCTCGACGCATGGTCGAGAAGGGGTGTCTAGCTTATCTGGCTTATGTTCGTGATTCCAGCGCAGAGGTTCCTTCCATTGAGTCAGTCCCTATTGCACGGGAGTTTCCTGAGGTTTTTTCTTCAGACCTGCCGGGCATGCCACCCGACAGGGATATTGATTTCTGTATTGATCTGGCACCGGGCACTCGGCCCATCTCTATTCCACCCTATCGTATGGCCCCGCCGGAGCTAAAAGAGTTGAAAGATCAGTTGCAGGACCTTCTTGAGAAAGGCTTTATCAGGCCCAGTGTTTCCCCCTGGGGAGCACCTGTATTATTTGTAAAGAAGAAAGATGGCTCGATGCGGATGTGTATTGATTACCAGCAATTAAACAAAGTGACAATAAAGAATAAGTATCCACTGCCGAGGATTGATGATTTGTTTGACCAGCTCCAGGGGGAGCGAGGGTATTTTCTAAGATAGACTTGAGGTCAGGCTACCATCAGCTGAAGATCAGGGCGGCTGACATTCCTAAGACGACCTTTCGCTCTAGATATGGGCATTATGAGTTCTTGGTCATGTCCTTCGGGTTGTCCAATGCCCCAGCAGCATTCATGGAGTTGATGAATCGGGTATTCAGGCCTTACTTAGATCTGTTCGTGATAGTCTTCATAGATGACATCCTGGTGTACTCCCGCAGCCAGGAAGAGCACGAGCAACACCTCAGAGTGGTTCTTCAGACTCTGAAAGATAACCAGCTATATGCCAAATTTTCTAAATGTGAGTTCTGGCTGAGTTCGGTAGCATTTCTGGGTCACATTGTATCAGTGGAAGGTATTCAGGTTGACCCAAAGAAGATTGAGGCAGTCCAGAATTGGCCTCGACCAGCTTCAGTGACTGAGATCCGGAGTTTCTTGGGATTAGCAGGTTACTACCGTCGATTTGTAGAGGGGTTTTCTTGTATTGCAGCCCTGATGACCAGGTTGACCCAGAAGGGTGTCCAGTTCCAGTGGTCAGAAGAGTGTGAGGTGAGCTTTCAGAAGCTCAAGACAGCCTTGACCGCCGCACCAGTGTTGATACTACCTACAGGTGCAGGGCCTTATACAGTTTATTGTGACGCATCTCGTACGGGGCTTGGAGCGGTATTGATGCAGGATGGTAAGGTTATCGCTTATGCTTCGAGGCAGTTAAAAATACATGAGAAGAATTATCCAGTTCATGATCTTGAGTTAGCAGCAGTGGTTCATGCCTTAAAGATCCGGAGGCATTATCTATATGGTGTGACATGTGAGGTGTACACTGATCACAAAAGCCTACAGTACTTGTTCAAGCAGAAGGTGTTGAATCTACGACAGTCGAGATGGTTAGAGTTGCTAAAAGACTATGATGTTACTATCTTATATCACCCAGGTAAGGCCAATGAGGTGGCCGATGCATTGAGTAGAAACTATGCCAGCATGGGTAGCCTTGCATACATTCCGGTCAGTCAGAGACCATTAGCTTTAGATGTCCAGGCCTTAGCCAACCGGTTCGTGAGATTAGACATTTTTGAGCCTAGCAGAGTGTTAGCCTGCACGGTCGCTCGTTCTTCTTTATTTGAGCATATCCGTGAGAGGCAATTTGATGATCTTCATTTGCGTGAGTTGAGGGATACAGTACAGCGAGGAGGTGCCACACAGGTAAATCTAGACGATGATAGAGTATTGAAATTGCAGGGTCGGGTTTGTGTACCCAATGTCGAAGGGATTCGAGAGTTGATCTTAGCAGAGGCCTACAGTTCGCGATATTCTATTCACCCAGGCGCCGCGAAGATGTACCAGGACTTATGGCAACACTATTGGTGACGTAGAATGAAGAAAGATATCGTTGCGTATGTCGCTCGGTGTCTAAATTGTCAGCAGGTGAAATATGAGCACCAGAGACCTGGTGGTATATTCCAGAGGATTGAAATTCCCGAGTGGAAATGGGAGCGGATCACTATGGACTTCGTTACTGGACTTCCTTTGACTCGGAGGAAATTTGATGCTATTTGGGTCATTGTGGACAAACAACTAAGTATGAGCACTTTATTCCAATCATAACAACCTAAACTTTAGAGTATCTAGCATAGATTTTTCTTAGAGTGGTTGTGCGCCTACATGGTGTGCCTGTTTCTATTATTTTGGATCGAGAAACTCAGTTTATATCATCTTTTTAGAGAGTTGTATAATGTGAGTTAGGCATGCAGACCGAGCTGAGTACGACATTTCATCCCCAAATGGACAAATCATTTAATTATACTATTTAGATCTCCAAGGACATGTTCGAGCCTGTGTTATTGATTTCGGAGGCTCGTGGGACCAGTTTCTGCCATTAGCAGAGTTCGCCTACAATAACAGTTACCAGTCTAGCATCCAGATGGCTCCGTATGAGGCATTGTATGGTAGGCGATGTCGATCACCGGTTGGATGGTTTGAACCGGGAGAGGCTCGGTTGTTGGGTACAGACTTAGTTCAGGAGGCCTTGGATAAGGTCAAGACTATTCAGGAGAGATTGTGTTCAGCTCAGTCCAGGCAGAAGACTTATGCGGATCGTAAGGTTCGAAATGTAGATTTCATGGTTGGTGAACGAGTATTGCTCCGAGTGTCGCCTATGAAGGGCGTGATGAGGTTCGGAAAGAAGGGCAAGCTCGGCCCTAGGTATATTGGTCCATTTGAGATTCTAGACAGAGTGGGAGGGGTGGCTTACAGATTAGCTTTGCCGCCTAGCTTATCAACCGTGCATCCAGTTTTTCACGTATCTATGCTTCGGAGATACCACGGCGATCCCACACATGTGTTAGACATCAGTACTATCCAATTGGACGATGATCTATCTTACGAGGAGGAGCCGGTGGCCATTCTAGACCGGCAGGTTCGACGGTTGAGGTCGAAGAGTTATCCTTCTGTGCGTGTTCAGTGGAGAGGTCAGCCTCCTGAGGCATCGACCTGGGAGTCCGAGTCTGATATGCGGAGCCGTTACCCACACTTGTTTCCTGACTCGGTACTTCTTTCTTTTGTCCGTTCGAGGACGAACGGTTGTTTTAGAGGTGGAGATTGTGACGACCCAAAGGGTCATCACTTATTTTATTAATCATTTCGAGCTTCCGAGGCCTTGAAAACCTCATTCCATGTTGCCTCGATTTACGTGCATAATCCGAGCATGTAGCCGGAAAGATTTTGTGATAGAAAATATGATTTCTATGAGAAATTTGGATAAAATGATATTAATATTGATATGGTTGACTTCGGTCAACATTTTTGGTAAACGGATCCGGACCCGAGATTGGATGGTCCCGAGAGGTCCGTAGGAAAATATGGGACTTGGACATGCGTCCGGAGTCGAATTCTGAGGCCGAGAGCCCAAGTTATGAATTTTTCTATGAAATTGTTTTTGATGTAATTGTTAAAGGAAATGAATTAATTGACCTTGGTATCGGGCTCGTATTTTGGTTCCGACGCCCGGTACAAGTCTCAAATATTATATAGGTGATTTCTGTAAAGTTTGGTGACGTTCGGATGTCGTTTGAGATGTTTTGGACCTTGAGTTCCAAGTTTGAAAGTTTTGAAAACCAAAAGTATGAAAATCATGAATTTGAGGCTTGATTTGATGAAAACGATGTGATATTGGCGATGTGATCGTACGAACAAGTTCATAATGTGTTTTTGATGTTGTGTACATATTTGGTTTGGAGCCCGGGGGCTCGGGTAAAGATTTGATAGGCCGTTGGATCTAAATTTTTGCACTGCGGGTTTTTCACCCAGCTGTTGGCTTCGCAATTGCGAAGGTGGCAGATCAAGGCAGGGTTCGCAAATGCGAACCATTGATCGCAAATGCGAAGTCCCCTCATGCCCAGTCTTGTTCGCAAATGCGAACAATAGTTCGCAAATGCGAACAACCCAATATCCTGTCTGTGTTCGCAAATGCGAACAATTTTTCGCAAATGCGAACAACCCAATTTCCTGCAAATGTTCGCAAATGCGAACAAATGTTCGCAAATGCGAAAGTCCCTGGAGGCCAGCCTGGTTCGCAAATGCGAACATATGTTCGCAAATGCGAAGCCCCCAGATTTGCCTTGGCTTCGCAAATGCGAACAAAAGTTCGCAAATGCGAACTTCCCAACCTTAGCTTATTTTTCAAACTCCAGAAATTGGTCGGGGTTCGCAATTGCGAACCCTTGTTCGCAAATGCGAACACAGAGACCTGTAAAACACGATTTTCGGTTCATTTCTTCACTTTTTACAAAACAAAAACACCCATTTGCGATTCTTCACGGATTCCTTCTTCATCAAAACAATTGTAAGTCACTTTTTACTTAATTCTTTCAATTCCTAACATCATTAAACATGTTTTTCAATAGAAATCAAAGGTTTTCATGGTAGAATTTCTTGTTTTTGTTAGAATATAGGATTTTTCATAAATTGGGAAATTGGACCTCGAATTGAGGTTCGATTTTGAAACAAATCATATACATGAACTCGTGAGGGGATGGGTAACCGGATTTTGGTCCTAACCCCGAGTTCCGACCATGTGGGCCCCCGGGGTCGAAATTCACTATTCCGGGCGGAATGTTGTAAAAGTTGTAATTGGCCTTATGAATTAGTTTGTTGAGTAGTATTGATGATATTAAATCAATTGTGTATAGATACGATTGGATTGGAGCCAAATTTGAAAGAAAAAGACATTTCCATGGATTGAATCGTTCATAAACATTCGAGGTAAGTGTTTGTTCTATCCTAGCTTGAGGGAATAGGATTATGTGCTATGTGTTATATGATCGAGTGCGGTGTATGGGTTGTGGTGACGAGCATCCATACACTGGCGTCTAGTATGACCGTGAGTCGTTGAAAATGATTATTTTGAGATATATTTACAGATGAATTGTTATTGTTCTCCCTTGTCGGAACTTGTTGTGAAGATAATTATTGATTGCCCTGGTTGGGACAGTTTATGAATTTCTGCTTCTTTCTTTGCCCTTAACTGTGATTGTTATTTGGGTGAGGAAGAGTGATAATGCACGAAGGGTGATGTCGTGCCATGATTTATTATTTATGCACGAAGGTTAATGCCGTGCCATGTTTTATTGATTATGCACGAAGGATCATGCCGTGCCCTCTGTTATTGAACCATGTACGAAGGATCATGCCATACTATGGATGTGAGGATGAGAGTAAAAGCACGAAGGGTGATGCCGTGTACTTTATTTGCTTATTTGGTGAGGATGAGAGTAAAAGCACGAAGGGTGATGCCGTGCAATTGTTTGCTATTCCTTGACTTAATATTACATGTGTTTCCATTATACTTTGTTTTCCTTGTGAACTTATTAACCTGTTGTTAATTGTTGAATTCTTTGAGATATCCCTTATTGTGTTATTACTTGGTTATTTCTTGTTATTCTGTGGTATACATATATATTGAATTGCACAGGTTTGTGTGGGTGTCTGGTCCTAGGCTTGTCACTACTTCGCCGGGATAGGCCAGGCACTTACCAGCACATGGGGTCGGTTGTGCTGATACTACACTTCTGTGCGTTTTTACACAGGTCCAGGTTACGATCAGGAGCAGCAGCAGGAATTCGATTGTGTGGGAGTTGATCACATTTGAGACCGAGGTAGCTTGCGGACGTCCGCAGGCCCGGCGTCTCTCTCTTTATTTATGTTACTAGCTGTAGTCTCTTTGTTCCGAGACAAACAGAATTATGTTATATTTCTTTCAAACTCTTATGTGTAGTATTCGGTAGTAGTTCGTGAGTTGGTGACTCCACGTCTTGGGTAGAGGATTTCAGTATGATTTTCATCTTGTAATTAGTTATTTCTATTTTGATAAAGTATTCCGCATTTATTTAATTAAAAATTGTGTTAAAAAAAGGATAGTATGAATACAGTGGCTTTCCTAGCTACCACGAGTAGGCGCCATCACGATCCCGATGTTGGGGAAAAATCCGGGTCGTGACACGGTGTATGGTTAAAAGGGGTGTTTGGCTTATGTTCGTGATTCTAGTATTGAGGTTACTTCTAAGGATTTCTCACGAGTTATTCAGGAGTTTCCAGAGATATTTCATGCAGACCTGCCGGGGATGCCACCCCACAGGGATATTGACTTTTGCATTGATTTGGCTCTAGGAACTCAGCCTATTTCTATTTTGCCATATCATGTGGCCCCGCCAGAGTTAAAGGAGTTAAAAGAATAGTTGTAAGACTTGCTTGATAAGGGCTTTATTAGACCTAATGTCTCACCCTGGGGTGCACCAGTGTTGTTTGTTAAGAAGAAATATGGGCTGATGAGTATATGTATAGATTATCGGTAGGTGAAAAAGGTCACTATCAAGAAAAAGTATCCATTATCGGGGATTGATATTATCGGTTGCACCAGCCTCTTCTCGGGCTGGAGGAGGGGCCCGGACTCCTATCGCTTCGTACTCCGGAGCTAGCAGCTCCTCGGCCCTAGGCACCGGTGGTTCGGCCAGCTGTGGCCACTCAGTCGAGTACCACGGCTCATGCCGGTGATGGAGCGGCCATGACTTCCGATTCGTTATGGAGACTTGATCGGTTCTCCAAGCTATTTACCACTACATTCGGCGGAGCCACATCAGAGGATCCTCAGGACTTCTTATTCAGTTGCCATGAGATTCTCAAGACTATGGGAATCGTGGAGACAAATGGAGTTGACTTCTGTACATTCAGGCTTGCAGGATCCGCCAAGACTTGGTGGAGAGATTATTGCTTGACTCGACCAGCAGGGTCCCCAGCTTTATCATGGGATCAGTTTGCGGAACTATTTATGGAGAAATTTCTCCCTGCTACTCAGCGGGATGTACTTCGGAGGCAGTTTGAGCGCCTCCATCAGGGCACTATGACGGTCACACAGTATGAGACGAAATTTGTTGATTTGGCCCGTCATGCAGTGGTGATACTTCCCACAGAGCGGGAGAGGGTCCGCAGGTTTATAGATGGGCTTAATCAGCCAATTAGACTCCAGATGGCTATGGGCGTGGGGAGTGACATATCATTTCAGAAGGCAGCCAATGCAGCACGCAGAGTTGAGATGGCTCTCGCTAGAGGAGGCGGTTATTCTTCGGATAAGAGGCCTCGTCATTCGGGTAGGTTTGGTGCTTCTTCCTCTGGTAGCAGAGAATCCTTTGATAGAGGCCAGTCCTCCAGGCCTTTTCATTCCGCCCTTCAGGCTTCACAGGGTGGACCAGGTGATCATGGTTTTCGTGGGCATTATTCAGACCAGCCTCCTATTAATGCTCGGCCTCTTCAGAGTGTTCGTGGAGGCCATTCAGGTCGTCAGGGCCAGCAGCCCCATCAGTCTAAGAGTTGCTACGGTTGTGGTGACCCAGGTCATTTTATCAGGTATTGCCCTCTAGCAGCGGGCAACTCTCAGCAGCGGGGTCCTCGTCCTATGATTCAGGCCCCAGCTGACCCTCAGCCTGCCCAGCCAGCCAGAGGCGGGGGTAGAGATTATAGAGGTGGAGGTCGAGACCGTAGAGGTGAAGACCGTCCAGCCAGAGGTAGAGGTCAGCCAGTTGATGGTCGTCCTAGAGACGCAGCTCAGGAGGGGAGGTGCAGATCCCCGATTCTATGCTTTACCAGCCAGGCCAGAGGCAGAGGCATCAGATGCCGTGATTACAGGTACTATTCTTGTGTGTGGCAGAGGTGCTTCAGTATTATTTGACCCTGGATCTACATATTCCTATGTGTCTTCCTACTTCGCACCGTATTTGGCCGTGCCCAGCTATGCTCTGGATATTCCAGTTTTTGTGGCTACACCAGTGGGTGACTCCATTGTAGTCGATCGGGTGCCTCGTTCGTGCGTAGTTATATTTGGGGGTCTTGAGACCCGTGTTGATCTGTTGCTTTTGGATATGGTAGATTTTGATGTCATATTGGGGATGGACTGGTTGTCCCCATACCATGCTATTCTAGATTGTCATGCTAAGACTATGACCTTAGCCTTGCCAGAATCACCCCGATTAGAGTGGAAAGGTACCTCAAGCCACTCCGTTCGCACTGTTATTTCCTATGTTAAGGCTCGACGCATGGTCGAGAAGGGGTGTCTAGCTTATCTGGCTTATGTTCGTGATTCCAGCGCAGAGGTTCCTTCCATTGAGTCAGTCCCTATTGCACGGGAGTTTCCTGAGGTTTTTCCCATGGGGAGAGAGTGGAATCCCCTTTTCTCATGATTGCCTCGGTATTTATAGGTCTTAATTATGATAGTTGACTTTCTTTGGAGATCGAGCCCGTGTTGTGAAACTATTGTGGGCGTACCCGCAAGGCGTCGTCTCTGGCAAAAGAGCTTTGGACGGCTATGAATAATAACTTGGGTCGAGGACGGTCTCACTGCTTATGGCGTCTGCACCCAGTTGGGGGCAGCCTCAACGCTGGTTATGTGCATTTGGGCCGAGAGGAGTGATTAATTTATTCCGAGTATTATAAGGTCGAATTGTAGCTCATACAAACTCCCTATTTTTAAATGTATGGCTAATATATTGAATCTAAAATAAAAATCCTATATACAATTGGTCTCTTATGCAGTTTGTCAAATTTTTACACGTTTCAACTTAAAAATAATAGTAGAAAAATTCAAATATTGATTATGTTGTAAGATGAAATAGTTTCACCCATAATGAAATCGTCGTGAATATTCCCTAAAGAAAACCACGAGAGGTGAACTTGATCATTGTTGAAATAGAAATCTTTATATACTGAAAATCGGGAATGCATACAAGAAGAGTGAAAATGTATTATTAATTAGATATAGTTCTATATGTGTTTATAGTTCTTTAGTTTTTCTGGAATGCATTGTTATTTAATTTTTTTTGTAGTAATAGTCAAATATGTTGAATGACCCTATTTTAAAAATTTAAGAAGCCAACAATTAAGGTACCAGATGTCTGGATCTCTCACTGCTAAGAAGAAAATTACATTCAACTATATCTCCTAAAAGAGTTGCTAAAGCATTACAAATACAAAATAAAAATTAAATATTGAATGTAATTTATCATGTACGTATATCAATATAATAGTGGTATATTTATGTAATTTAAGAGACCATATTTAATTAAATAATTGTGAAAATCATTCAAAAAAATTTAACCTTATATATTAAGTAGTTATCAAAGAGTCTCATAGGTTGAATTAGCAAATAAGCTGATAGTTAGAATTTGACAAAACCAATATGATTTAATTTGCTCAAATATATTAATTCACATTTTGACATGATATTTAAAACCAGCTTAAAATAAAGTGTTGGATTTTTTTGAATTTGATATGAGAAATCTTTTTATATTAGAATGACAAAAGTTTAAATTCAGAAATTTCAAGCAACTCATTAAAATTTTAGAAATATAACAAAATTATAATATAGGTAACTTTAATAACAATTGAAATTATTATTATTAAATATTATGTTAAAAATAATATAGAGAGAAAATTTAATTTTTAATTTTGAAGATCGAGAAAGCCATTGGATAATTTTAAGACAGTATCTACTAGCTTATTCGTTTTGTACCATCTTAGTTTTTATATTATTTGTAGCACAACCTATATAAGTACGATACTTGAGTATTATTCAAAAGTTATTCGATAATTATATGATTATTTAATTTAATTCCAGTAAACTTTTATTATTGGATAAGTAAGACGGTAATTATGATTTAGTTGAAACCATAATCTAACATGCTCAAATAAATAAGATTATACTTTGATAAGATTAATATTCTTTAATAATTTCCGCGGCGGGTCGTAATACTAGTTAATTTGAAAAGTACTTTCGAGCAACAATT
The DNA here is from genome assembly GCA_032618575.1 of Nicotiana noctiflora. Lineage (NCBI taxonomy): Eukaryota > Viridiplantae > Streptophyta > Magnoliopsida > Solanales > Solanaceae > Nicotiana > Nicotiana noctiflora. Next base: position 22,573 of record JASVEL010010988.1, read on the forward strand.
AGCGTTTGACCAAACTTTTAAAAAGTATTTCTATGTGTATTTTTTTGAAAAACGTTTTTAAAAAAAGTCATGTTTCTTTAATAGCATGTTTGGCCAAACTTATTTTTTGCCAAAAATTGAGGTGTTTGGCAAAGCTTCTCGCGGGAAAGAAAGTGCTTTTGAGGAGAAACAGAAGCACTTTTGGAGAAGCAGAAAAAAGTAGCTTCTCTTCAAAAGTACTTTTGAGAAAAATACACTTAGAAGTAATTTTTTAAAGCGCGGCCAAACGCTAATTACTGCTCTGAAGAGCTTTTCAAACTAATTAGTCATACACAAACTGCTTCTCACCAAAAGTACTTTTGAGAAAAGCACATTTGAAAAAAAACACTTCTCAAAATAAGCTGATTTTTGCAACTTGGCCAAACAGGCTATAAAACTATTTCAGCTTTTGTTCAAATATATATATATATATTTTTTTCTTCAAAAAGGTTGGTCAAACACCTTAATTTTGGCAAAAAAGTACTTTTTAACTTTAAAAAAATAAGCTTCCAAACACACTCTATTTTAAACATCTATCTATCTATATAGAATAAGAGAAGTAAAGCCATATTATTGTGTCAAGTGGCACAATAATAATTAGCCAAGTGGCACTTCTTTAGGACAAAGCTCCAAAAGTTTTGGAATTTTAAATTTAAAACTAATAATTACAAAATAGAGAAATACCAAAACGTGTGCTGCCAACTTCCAACTTCACAACACAAAAATACCAAAACGTGTGCTGCCAACTTCACTCACGACCGTCGGCTTCCAACTTTATCCCAAACGTGGGCTTCCAACTTTACTCCCAAAAATCACTAAAAACTGTTTCAACCCAGATGCATACAACCCCAACTATAATTGTCCCTTATTCCCTTTGTCCATATAAAATAAGCAAAATTCAGATGGCAACAAAAAAGGTAAAAAGTTATAAAAATTCAAATAAATTCTATTACTCCCTCAATTTATGGGATCCATTAATCCCACACACAAGGTAATTCCCACTGTTTGCCTTAAGGGATAATGCGGACGTGGTCTTCCAAAAGCATCTCCATTATCCCATCATTGATTTACCTTCCAAACGTGGGCTTCCAATTCAAATAATTATATTTTATCTGCACATCTATATATATCGTATTTATGTGCTTTACATTTTCAGAACTTTTTCAACTTCATATTTTATCTGCTCAATATACCATTCTGAATAATTACTCTGCAAATATGGCGACCCAAATTCGTGCTATCAAGCAAATTTCAGGCAACTCAATGCAATGGAACCTTAAAATTAGAGTCGTTCGAATGTGGGTAATGTCGGATCGCTTTAAGCCAGAAATATCATATTCAATTGAATTGGTTTTACAGGATTCTAAGGTAACATATCAAACTTTGTCATACTTTCAAACTTAGTAATGTTATCGCATTCTATATAAGGAGGACTTGAGCAACTATATCAATCGCATATAAGTCACATTAATCTAACATTATGACAAAGTTGATGTTGTTAGGTTCATCATTTTGTGGCAGCCTCCTAATGGTGGAATATTTTTTTTAATATAACAACATAATTGTTGTAGTATTTTGGTTCTTATTGATTATTCATAAAACTTATATTTATCACTGATGTAGCTATCTGAATTGGGATGTGCAAATTCAAGAATTCGTATATATATATAACTTATCCTCAAAGCCATGTTCAGATAATAAAATTCTAAAGAATTACCATAGTTCCTTCGTGCATGACTGTTAAATTCTCTATATAGCATTCTGCTTTTTCATATGAAGTAGGTAGGATAATTTTAGGCAGTGATCTCCGTTATATACAACCTTATAATTGTGTCTAATATTGAATCTGATTTTGTAGGGTGATCATATACGTGCTTCAATCGTAAAGTTTTTTCTCAAGTTTTTTAGGAACAACATACATGAACTTCGCTTATATCGTATGAACTATTATCATCGGACTAAATAATCTGAAGTTGAGGATTACGCTACACCACCTGAAGCTAACATTTACTCAAAAGATATTTGTTAAGGAAACAAATGATCCTTCATTTCATAACAACATCTTTTACTTGCGCCCTTTTGACCAACTAACAAATAAACAACATGTTGGTCAGGTTGTCACCTATGAAGATGTTAAGGGATAATGCACATCAACAAGATGTTGTTCAGGTGGTCAGGTTGTCACCTATGAAGATGTATTGGTAAAACTATGTTACTCACTTTTTTCTCTCTCTTCTACATATACAAACATAATACACACACACACACATACACACACACACACACACATACACATATATATATATATATATATATATATGTTGTTGGTCAGGTTGTCACCTATGAAGACGTTAAGACCTACAAGCAAGGAGACTACAAAAATGTATTTATTAATATTGTGCTCGAAGATGATCAGTGAGTAATTCAAAATTTTAAATACTTTTTTATGGATAGCTTACCTATATATGTCTATATTAACCTTACTTTGCAACGTATATGAGGAACATGATTGTGGCAACCTTATGGAGCGAACATGTGAATCAAATTCAACATTACTTGAATGAATCGACCGATGAGCCGTTGATTGTTGTTTTTCAGCATATGAAACCTCATAAATATTGAGTTTTACTGTGTATAACATTGTAACGACCCGGCCCGTCGTTACGGGAATTACCACCCCGTTACCTTGCATTTACATATATTATGCTTTTAAAACAAGTATTAGAGTATATCGGGTGAGTTAGGAGTGATTTGGATTGAAAATGAAACAAATAGCATGTTTGAAGAAAGCTTGAATATGAAAAGTCAACCAAGAGTTGACTATTGAGTTAGAGTGCTCGGAATCGGATTCCGATGATTCGACTAGTTCCGGGGGATCATTTATGACTTAGGAGAACAATCGGAATTGAATTCGGAGGTCCGGTGTAGTTTTAAGCTTGAATTGGCGAATGTTGAATTTTGGCGAAAACCGGATGGTAGGTGATATTTTGATCCGGGGGTCGGAATGGAATTCCGACAATTTCTGTAGCTTCGTTATGTGATTTTGGATATGTCTGCAAATTTTCAGGTCATTCGGACATCGTTTGATCGGGTTTTGGATTGAATGTTAGTTTTGGAAATTTTGAAGAAACTTAGGCTTGAATCCGTGAGTAAATGGAGATTTTGATGTTTAGTATGGTGTTTTTATGATTGGAACAAGTTCGTATCATGTTTTGGAATATGTTGGTGGTTTTCGTTGGGGTCCCGGGGTCTCGGGATGAATCCGGGGGTCCAAACGGACCATTTTTGGAAGAAAAGAGAAAGCTGGTTGCTATCATAAACGCAGCAGGCATTTGCTCTCCGCGATCGCGGGGAGGGGGATGCGATCGCGTAGAGCTGGGGGCTAGGGCATTGCGATCGCAGGGTAACAAGTCGCGATCGCGTAGAATTAAACGGGTGCACATCGCGATCGCAGGATCATCTACGCGATCGCGTAGAAGAGAAATGGGTCCATGGGAAAAATGTGCTACGCGATCGCAGGAATAGGGACGCGATCGCGTGAAGCCGGGAGATTGTACATCGCGATCGCGTGAGGGAAGTCGCGATCGCGTGAGGCCGAGTTTTTGAACATCGCGATCGCGTGAAGCGAGTCGCGATCGCGTAGAAGAAAAAGTCCTGGCAGTGAATTTAATCCAGAAACAGAGAGTTACGGGTTCATTAACCCAAAACACACATTTGAGCCCTAGAGAGAAGAAAACTCGAGGAAATCACCGAGAAGTCATCGGGTATTCGTCGGAGGTAAGATTCTTGACTCAAAAACATCATTTTATGGTAGTATTAACATCAATCTTCATGAAATTGGGTTGAAATCTTGAAGAAATGTGGCTTAAGTATTGAAAACGGGATTTTTGGATTTGGAAGGCCATTTGAACTCCGATTTTGATAAATTTTATATGCACGGACTCGTGGCGAGATAAGGAACGCGTTGGTACTAATTTCGGAATTTTCCGAGCAGTGGGGCCCGGGGTCGGGTTTTACCAACTTAGTGTAATTATGCGGATTTCATATAAATTGAAGTGGGTTATGATTCTTTGACCCGTATTTGATATAATTATTGTTATTTGACTAGATTCTACACACGAGGCAACTAAATTCAAAGGAAAAGGCATCGCGGACGAGTCTACGACCGGCTAGAGGTGAGTAGTTTGTGTATATAGTAGTCTGAGGGTTCGAAACCCCGGCTTAGCACATTGTGACGCTAATAGGGCGTGGCTCGCACACCGTGGCAGGTGCGGGATTGATTGCAATTGGGGATTGAGACTTGGTCCATCCCGGAAATGAATAATATGTTGTTAGTGTTGGAAATACACTGTATTTGCTATATTTGTGGGCTGTAAGCCTTGTTTGGGGCCTTATGCCGATCTGTAGCGTCCTTAAAGGACAATATTTATGTGATAGCTAAAATTGCTTAAATCACTGATCTCAGTCCTCGAAATTGAAATCACACTTTTGAAATGCTAAGTCACCAGCTTTTACAAATCTAATAAAGATAAAAGTATTTTTCATAAATTATGAATTGAGAACTGGAATTAAGGATAATGAATTGTTTTGTGACTTATTTGCTTATTGTGGACTGAGCATGGGATCGGGCTGCACGCCGCAGTGGTTGATATGAGGGTCGGGCTGCACGCCGCAGCAGTATTGCGCTTGGGCTGTAGGAGCCCCTCCGGAGTCTGTACACACCCCCAGTGAGCGCCGTCGACGTTAAATTGGATCGGACTACACGCCGTAGCGGTTATGTGCATTGCATTGCATCTATATTTGTTGAATTACTCTGTGATAGCTGTGTTGTATTATTGTTGCTAGTTCGTAGGAGATTCGGACTGTAGTGTAGCTTCATATCGTGGTATTTTGTGGATTTCTTACTGTCAGCTACATATATATATTTGTTACTCACTGAGTACTTAGTACTCACCCCTACTCCCTGCACCTTTTGTGTGCAGACTCAGGTACACAGGAGCAGTAGACGGACATCTCCACCGTTTACATTGTCACAGCGAGTTGCTGAGGTAGCTGCCTACGTTCGCAGAACCTAGCTTCTCCTCTCATTCCAGTTGTTATTTTATATTTTGTATTCAGCTTTGAGTACTTCTATATCGTACTCTCTATTTCCTGTTGGGTTCGACCCTTGGTAATGATTTAAGTTTCAAAAATGTAGAGAAATAATTTTTCCGAAAAAGTGTCAAATATGCGGTCAAGAATGCGACCGCAGAATCAACACGCGGACCGCATTCTGACCGCAAAATCGTTCCACAGAGTTGCCCAAAATCGTGTCAAAAGTGCGGTCGATATGCGATCGCATGTCAAATCTGCGGTGCACTTTTGCGACCGCAGAATCAACATCCGGTCCGCATAGTGACCGCATTCCTTAACAGAACCTGCATAACTTTGAGGCCATTTTTGCGGTCACTTTGCGGACCGCATGTGGATTCTGCGGTCGCATAGTGACCGCATATTTGACCCCGGCCCAGATTTTTGTAACATTTTGACCCGATCTCTTCTTTAATATAACACCTTTCTTCTTCATTTTATCATATCATCTCACCAAAATTAGAGAGTTTTTAGAGAGAGAAGTTCTTCATCTTCAAAGATTGTTCCAACTACTTAATTCCAAGGGATTCTAGGGCAAGAATTCAACTTCCCCAATATTTTCAAGGTAAAAACCCTAACTATTTTCTTTGATTTTCAGTTTTAATTGGGTAAAGAGAGGTTTGCATATAATAGCTTTTGAAAATAGAATTTTTACACTCATGCATGATTATTGAACTTGATTTCTAGTAAAAAGAAGTGAGTAGAAGTAAGAGTCTTCAAGAACAAGGTTGGCAAGAGTAGGATATCTTGGGTAAGCATAAAGTAGGAGGAAAAATCATCACTAGGTATGTATGGCTAATTTTGATTCTTGTGAAATCGCCTATATGTGTGAAGTTTGTTTGTTTCGTGTTAAATTGACAAATTGTGTGAAATTCTTGATGTTGTTGTTGGATATTCAAAGTTTGTTGTTGAGCTATGAGTGATGTAAAATGAGAGTTTAATTTGGCAAAAGAATTGTGAATAATGACTATGATGGCCTATATGGCACCTCGTGGAAAACAAACGAAACACTTGACAATTGGTTTATTGTGGAAAGAGATGAAACACTTGAATTGTGGAAATATTGTAACATGGTTGTGATATTGCATTGAGAATAAATTGAGAACATGAACCAATGTGTAAGTTGCTTATTTGAACTTGTTGAAATTGTGTGTAGTACCTTATCTGCTGTTTGAAATTGTTGTGTTTTCAACTGTAAGGCGGGGTCGTGTCGCGCGCCGCAACGTGGTGAAATAAGGTGTGGGTTGGGGTGATAAGGGTGGCCGAGGTAATAAGGGTGGTCAGGGGCAATAAGGATGGAAAGCGATCGAAATCGCTATTAAAAATTGATACATAAATCAATAATGTGAAATTGTGGAAGGAGACAGCAGGAGAGTTTGCAACCTGTGGGGCACTGATTGCCCCTTTGTTTGACTACTTGTGCTTTATGTGATTGATTGGTAATTGTTAAATTGGTTGATCGTAGGAAGTGCTTTGTGTTGAGAATTACTTGAAATGAGGAAAATGTGGAAACATGGTTGGTTGGCTTAATTAATTGTTGATGTAATTTAATGGCTTGAGTTTACTTGGGACAAAGTTTGTCCATACATACCAGTACAATTCAAGTGTACTGACGTCCCTTTTGCCGGGGCGCTACATTCGTGTCATGATTGTAGGTGGATCAGTAGCAGGCACTTCAGCTCATCGGCAGTAGTATCCTTCTCCTTCCACTGCCCGTTTTTGGTGAGCCCCTTTCTTCCTCGGGGCCTTGTGTGGTTCATGCCACTCGGTTTAGATTTCATTTTGGTTTTGAAAGGTATAGCCGGAGCCTTGTTACCGGCAAGTATTGTATTTCCCTTTTGTATCCTAGAGGCTCTGTAGACATGTAAACTGTGGGACTCCAGTCTTATGTATATATATTGTGTTATGTCGGGCGTTGTAAAAATTGAAATCTTGTTAATGAATCACTCGTATCGTTTTATTTGTTTAATGTGAAATCAATTATGATTAGTAATATATTTGGTTAATGAGAAATAGTCATCACAGGGGTAACGCGTGGGAATGAAAGGCACCCAGGTCCGCTTGACTGGGGCAACCCGGTCAGGCGCCGATCATGTTCCTCGATTTGGGGCGTGACACCTACGTTCGCAGAACCTAGCGTCTCCTCTCATTCCAGTTGTTATTTTATATTTTGTATTCAGACTTGAGCACTTCTATATCGTACTCTCTATTTCCTGTTGGGTTTGTTTAGAGGCTCTAGACTTGTGACTCCGGATCTTTGGGGAGTGTCAGTACTTTTGTTCAGTATTATTATTATTGGAGTTCTTAAACTCATATATTCTTCTTGGGTTGTCCATTTGGGGACTGGTATTGTGTTATAATTAAATTGTTGGTCTGGCTGGCCTAGCTTGATTGTTGGGCGCCATCACGACCGGATTTGGGTCGTGACAAGTTGGTATCAAAGCTCTAGGTTATTAGGACTCGCGAGTCATGAGCCGGTTTAGTAGGCTTTCGCAGATCGGTACGTAGACGTCCGTATCTATCTTCGAAGGGCTACAGAAACTCTAGGAAAAACCTCATTTTCTTGAATTCATATCGTGCGATTTGTGTTATCATGAAATTAAATCTTTCCATATTCTATTCTCTCGCGGATGGCGAGAACACGAGCTAACGGACGTGGCGGACGACCACCATCGGCACCCAGAGGTCGTGGTCGCGGTAGAGGTAGGGCAGCAGCACGACGCCAGCACTCGCCGACCCACCAGGTGGCCCGGACTCGGGACCGTATTCCGACGGCAGACGCTCCGGCAGCTCGAGTTCGAGCACCGACAGCGGCCTATCGCGATACCGGTCTTCGGTGAGACCTCGGCTCGGATATTATCGGCGTGCACAGAGCTTGGCACGGGTAGTTGCCGCCACCGCTCGCGCATCTTCTTCACGAGCGAGGGAGGGAATCGGACCCCGTGGCTCACACACCCGAGCCGGCTCGGCCCGGCCCGTTGCACCGGCCTCCCGCATATGTGGTTCCGAGTTATGCCCGACGACGAGCAGCGTCGTTTGGAGAGATCTGAGAGGCTGCAGCCTCCGACATTCGATGGAGCCGAGGGCGAGGATGCCCGTGGTTTTCTTGACGGATGTCGGCGCATGCTTCGCACCGCGGTATTCTAGAGTCCGGCGGTGTCTCATTCACCACTTTTCGGTTCACTGAGTGCAGCATTTCAGTGGTGGGAGGATTTCGATGTAATTCTAGGCATGGATTGGCTATCTCCTTACCACGCGATTCTGGACTGTCATGCCAAGACAGTCACATTAGCTATTCCAGGTAATCCGCGGATCGAGTGGCGTGGCTTGACCTGATTATGTGTCCGACAGGGCGATTTCTTATATAAAGGCCCAACGAATGATTGGCAAGGGTTGTTTATCTTATTTGGCCTTCATTAGAAATGTCGAGGCCGAGACACCCAGTCTTGATTCGGTCCCCATTGTGAGGGAGTTTCCGGATGTATTTCCAGCAGACCTGCCAGGCATGCCGCCTGACAAGAATATTGACTTTGGTATTGACTTGGTGCCGGGCACTCAGCCCATTTCTATTCCTCCCTATCGCACGGCACCGGTCGAGTTGAAGAAATTGAAAGAACAACTTCAGGAACTCTTACATAAGGGGTTCATTCGCCCGAGTGTGTCACCCTGGGGTGCACCGGTATTATTCGTGAAGAAGAAAGAAAGCACGATGAGAATGTGCGTTGATTACAGGCAGCTGAACAAGGTAACAGTGAAGAATAAGTACCCATTACCTCGTATTGAGGACCTATTTGATCAGCTCCAGGGAGCTAGTGTATTTTCTAAGATTGATCTTCGATCGAGCTATCATCAGTTGAAGATCAGGGACTCGGATATTATGAAGACAGCGTTCAGGACGCGATATGGGCACTACGAGTTCCTGGTGATGTCTTTCGGGTTGACTAATGCCCCAGCAGCATTCATGCACTTGATGAATAGTGTATTTCGGCCGTACCTTGATTCTTTTGTGATTGTGTTTATTGATGATATCCCGGTATATTCACGCAGCCAGGAGGAGCATGCACAGCATTTGAGAGTGGCATTGCAGAGGTTGAGAGAAGAGAAGCTTTATGCAAAATTCACTAAGTGTGAGTTATGGCTTGATACCGTGGGTTTTCTGGGACATGTAGTGTCCAGTGATGGTATTCGGGTTGATCCACAGAAGGTCGAGGCAGTGCAGAATTGGCCCAGACCTTCCTCACCTACAGAGATTCGGAGTTTTCTCGGCTAGGCAGGCTATTATCGCCAGTTCGTTCAGGGTTTCTCATCTATTGCTTCACCGTTGACTAAGCTGACACAGAAGAATGCTCCATTTGTGTGGTCCGATGAATGTGAAGAGAGCTTTCAGAAGCTCAAGGAGGCTTTGACCACGGCTCCAGTACTTGTGTTACCATCAGCCTCAGGGTCATATACGGTGTATTGTGATGCTTCCAGAGTTGGACTCGGTTGTGTGTTGATGCAGGAGGGTAGAGTTATTGCATATGCTTCTCGTCAGCTAAAGCCCCACGAGAAGAACTATCCTGTTCATGATTTGGAGTTAGCTGCTATTGTTCCTGCCTTGAAGATTTGGAGGCATTACCTATATGGTGTATCTTGTGATGTATATACGGACCACCGCAGCCTTCAGCATTTGTTTAAGCAGAAAGATCTAAATTTGAGGCAACGGAGATGGCTTGAATTGCTTAAAGACTATGATATTACTATCTTGTACCATCCCGGGAAAGCCAATGTAGTGGCTAATGCATTGAGCCGGAAGGCTATTAGTATGGGCAGTTTGGCGTATATTCCAGTTGGGAAGAGACCCCTAGCAGTTGATGTTCGAGCGTTAGCTAATCAGATGGTAAGGCTGGATATTTCTGAGCCCAGTCGGGTGATGGCTTGTGTAGTAGCTCGTTCTTCTTTATATGATCGTATTCGAGAGCGCCAGTATGATGATCCACACTTACTTGTCCTTAAGGACAGAGTTCAGCATGATGATGCTAAAGATGTCACTATTGATAGTGAGGGTGTATTGCGGATGCAGGGTCGGATATGCGTGCCCAATGTTGATGGCCTTCGTGAGTTGATATTGGAGGAGGCCCATAGCTCGCGGTATTCTATTCATCCAGGAGCCGCGAAGATGTATCGGGATTTGAAGCAGCATTACTGGTGGAGAAAGATGAAGAAAGATATTGTGAGCCATGTGGCTCGGTGTCTAAACTGTCAGCAGGTCAAGTATGAGCATCAGAGACCTGGTGGTGTATTCCAGCGTATTGATATTCCGGAGTGGAAGTGGGAAAGAATAACAATGGACTTTGTTAGTGGACTCCCTCGGACGGCGAGGAAGTTTGATTCAGTTTGGGTGGTGGTGGTTAGGTTGACTAAGTCAGCTCACTTCATCCTAGTGTGTACTACCTATACCTCAGAGCGGTTGGCAGAGATATTCATCCGTGAGATAGTGAGATTGCATGGAGTTCCCATTTCTATTATATCAAACAGAGGTACCCAGTTCACATCTCAGTTCTGGAGGACATTTCAGCGAGAGTTGGGTTCACAGGTAGAGTTGAGCACAGCATTTCATCCACAGACGGATGGGCAGTCTGAGCGTACTATTCGGATATTGGAGGACATGTTGCGTGCTTGTGTCATTGATTTTGGTGGTTCATGGGCTGATTATTTGCCTTTGGCGGAGTTTGCTTACAATAATAGCTATCAGTCCGGCATTCAGATGGCACCGTATGAAGCTTTATATGGGAGGCGGTGTAGGTCTCCAGTTGGTTGGTTCGAGCCCGGCGAGGCTAGGTTGTTGGGGACAAAGTTAGTCCAAGATGCCTTAGACAAGGTAAAGGTGATTCAGGAGAGACTTCGCACAGCTCAGTCGCGTCAGAAGAGTTATGCGGACCGGAAGGTCCGAGATGTGTCTTATTCAGTAGGTGAGAAGGTGGTGCTGAAAGTTTCGCCTATGAAAGGTGTTATGAGGTTTGGAAAGAAAGGGAAGTTGAGCCCAAGGTTTATTGGACCTTTTGAGGTGCTTAGGAAAGTTGGGGAGGTGGCTTATATGCTTGCTTTGCCACCCAGTTTGTCGGGAGTTCACCCCGGTGTTCCATGTATCTATGCTCCGGAAGTATGTCGGAGACCCGTCTCATGTGTTGGACTTCAACGCGATACAGCTAGATGAGGATTTGACTTATGATGTGGAACCAGTAGCCATTTTGGGTCGACAGGTTCGTAAGCTGAGATCCAAGGACATAGCGTCAGTGAAAGTGCAGTGGAGAGGTTGTCCCGTGGAGGAAGCAACTTGGGAGACCGAAGAGGAGATGCGGAGCAGATATCCACACTTATTTGAGACTCCAGGTATGTTTCTTAACCCGCTCGCGGACGAGCGTTTGATTAAGTTGGGGAGAATATAACGACCCGGCCCGTCGTTACGGGAATTACCACCCCGTTACCTTGCATTTACATATATTATGCTTTTAAAACAGTATTAGAGTATATCGAGTGAGTTAGGAGTGATTTGGATTGAAAATGAAACAAATAGCATGTTTGAAGAAAGCTTGAATATGAAAAGTCAACCAAGAGTTGACTATTGAGTTAGAGTGCTCGGAATCGGATTCTGATGATTCGACTAGTTCCGGGGGATCATTTATGACTTAGGAGAACAATCGGAATTGAATTTGGAGGTCCGGAGTAGTTTTAAGCTTGAATTGGCGAATGTTGAATTTTGGCGAAAACCGGATGGTAGGTGATATTTTGATCCGGGGGTCGGAATGGAATTCCGACAATTTCTGTAGCTTCGTTATGTGATTTTGGATGTGTCCGCAAATTTTCAGGTCATTCGGACATCGTTTGATCGGGTTTTGGATTGAATGTTAGTTTTGGAAGTTTTGAAGAAACTTAGGCTTGAATCCGTGAGTAAATGGAGATTTTGATGTTTAGTATGGTGTTTTTATGATTGGAACAAGTTCGTATCATGTTTTGGAATATGTTGGTGGTTTTCGTTGGGGTCCCGGGGTCTCGGGATGAATCCGGGGGTCCAAACGGACCATTTTTGGAAGAAAAGAGAAAGCTGGTTGCTGTCAAAAACGCAGCAGGCTTTTGCTCTCCGCGATCGCGGGGAGGGGGATGCGATCGCGTAGAGCTGGGGGCTAGGGCATCGCGATCGCAGGGTAACAAGTCGCGATCGCGTAGAATTAAACGGGTGCACATCGCGATCGCAGGATCATCTACGCGATCGCGTAGAAGAGAAATGGGTCCAGGGGAAAAATGTGCTACGCGATCGCAGGAATAGGGACGCGATCGCGTGAAGCCGGGAGATTGTACATTGCGATCGCGTGAGGGAAGTCGCGATCGCGTGAGGCCGAGTTTTTGAACATCGCGATCGCGTGAAGCGAGTCGCGATCGCGTAGAAGAAAAAGTCCTGGCAGTGAATTTAATCCAGAAACAGAGAGTTACGGGTTCATTAACCCAAAACACACATTTGAGCCCTAGAGAGAAGAAAACTCGAGGAAATCACTGAGAAGTCATCGGGTATTCATCGGAGGTAAGATTCTTGACTCAAAAACATCATTTTGTGGTAGTATTAACATCAATCTTTATGAAATTGGGTTGAAATCTTGAAGAAATGTGGCCTAAGTATTGAAAACGGGATTTTTGGATTTGGAAGGCCATTTGAACTCCGATTTTGATAAATTTTATATACACGGACTCGTGGCGAGATAAGGAGCGCGTTGGTACTAATTTCGGAATTTTCCGAGCAGTGGGGCCCGGGGTCGGGTTTTACCAACTTAGTGTAATTATGCGGATTTCATATAAATTGAAGTGGGTTATGATTCTTTGACCCGTATTTGATATAATTATTGTTATTTGACTAGATTCTACACACGAGGCAACTAAATTCAAAGGAAAAGGCATCGCGGACGAGTCTACGACCGGCTAGAGGTGAGTAGTTTGTGTATATAGTAGTCTGAGGGTTCGAAACCCCGGCTTAGCACATTGTGACGCTAATAGGACGTGGCTCGCACACCGTGGCAGGTGCGGGATTGATTGCAATTGGGGATTGAGACTTGGTCCATCCCGGAAATGAATAATATGTTGTTAGTGTTGGAAATACACTGTATTTGCTATATTTGTGGGCTGTAAGCCTTGTTTGGGGCCTTGTGCCGATCTGTAGCGTCCTTAAAGGACAATATTTATGTGATAGCTAAAATTGCTTAAATCACCGATCTCAGTCCTGGAAATTGAAATCACACTTTTGAAATGCTAAGTCACCGGCTTTTACAAATCTAATAAAGATAAAAGTATTTTTCATAAATTATGAATTGAGAACTGGAATTAAGGATAATGAATTGTTTTGTGACTTATTTGCTTATTGTGGACTGAGCATGGGAACGGGCTGCACGCCGCAGTGGTTGATATGAGGATCGGGCTGCACGCTGCAGCAGTATTGCGCTTGGGTTGTAGGAGCCCCTCCGGAGTCTGTACACACCCCCAGTGAGCGCCGTCGACGTTAAATTGGATCGGGCTACACGCCGTAGCGGTTATGTGCATTGTATTGCATCTGTATTTGTTTAATTACTCTATGGTAGCTGTATTGTATTATTGTTGCTAGTTCGTAGGAGATTCGGACCGTAGTGTAGCTTCATATTGTGGTATTTTGTGGATTTCTTACTGTCAGCTACATATATATATTTGTTACTCACCTGAGTACTTAGTACTCACCCCTACTCCCTGCACCTTTTGTGTGCAGACTCAGGTACTCAGGAGCAGTAGACGGGCATCTCCACCGTTTACATTGTCACATCGAGTTGCTGAGGTAGCTGCCTACGTTCGCAGAACCTAGCTTCTCCTCTCATTCCAGTTGTTATTTTATATTTTGTATTCAGACTTGAGTACTTCTATATCGTACTCTCTATTTCCTGTTGGGTTTGTTTAGAGGCTCTAGACTTGTGACTCCGGATCTTTGGGGAGTGTCAGTACTTTTGTTCAGTATTATTATTATTGGAGCTCTTAAACTCATATATTCTTCTTGGGTTGTCCATTTGGGGACTGGTATTGTGATATAATTAAATTGTTGGTCTGGCTGGCCTAGCTTGATTGTTGGGCGCCATCACAACCGGATTTGGGTCGTGACAAACATATTTTTTCCACGCTCAGTGTATAAATATTTTTATGCCTATAATAATTTTTAACAATACTTAATTTTCACAAACCTTTAACCAAAGCCAGATTTTTAATTAAGCTGCCACTTATATTCACTACTTACTTTTCATTTCATCCTAGGCAATTACTCTGTGCGTAGTTGTTGGATTCAGACAAAGATATAGATAAACTCTACGTTACATAGTCTACTGAATTTAAGTCGATGTTTGTCATGTCTATACTCCCTTTCATTATGCACACAAAATATAACAATAGTATTTATACATAATAATTTTTTTCTTATGTAGGTTGCTTGCATCACGTCCATCAAACATTGAGCGAATCACTCAAACAAGTTCTCAGCAAAATTACTCTGTTAGAGATGAGTTAGACAAAGGAAATATAGAGTTCAAAACTATTAAGGATTTAGTTAAGTGCATGCAAGTGAGTTTAATTAAATTTGCCAATTATATGTACTTCATATTTTTTGTTTTGCATTTATAATAAACTTTTGTTTTTTTTAAATAGGAAACTAGCTGTAGGATTGCTGTAGAATTGGTAAGTTTGAAACTTGACCTAGGATGATCATACTTGACATGCAACAAGTATAGTCGAAAGGTTGATAAAGTTAAAAATAAATACATTTGTAAGAAATGCAATAAAGATAAATTTTTATGTACTCACAAGTAATTAGTATCTATGTTTATTTAAAATTTTATATATTAAAAAAATACCATAACTTTAATCAAAATTGAGTTGCAGGTATAGGCTTCAAGTACGAGTTATGGATGAAGCTGTTTTTATTTCATTGTTGCTTTGGAATCGAGAGGCTATGCAGCTTATAGGGAGGTCCGCAAAAGAACTTAAGGAAAGCTCCCTTGAGGTATACTACAAAACTTATTTTGATTAACTATAAAAATACTTCTTACCTATGAATTTTGTTGTAGAATTCACTTGCGGATGCTGACTGTTCTTATCCAAGTGAACTGGATGATATTCTTTATAAAAAAATAAATGTTCAAGGTTATTATTAAGCATGAGAATAAGTCTCAGGTCGAAGTCTACAATGTTCTTAAACTTAGTGATGATGATGATGAACTTTTAAAGGAATACGATCACAGCTTATTCGAAGACAATATCAACGTAAATATTTTTACTCACAAAACTTCTAACACACAATTTAAGTACACAACTCATTTCCACTCATTTAATGAATATTTTATTTAATTTCTTTTTACCAGGATTCAAAATTTCTTGATGGACAAAGCTCAAGTGGAGATAAGCTTTTCGGGATAAATTTCATGAAATTTTATGGTTTAATAGCATTATTTATTTTCTTAACAATTATAGTCAACACTATGCAAGTAACAACTTTTTAGCTCTCCTACTGGTATTAAATTTTTTGGTTGTTGGAAGGATGTAATGGTTGAAAGTCAGCGTTCTATTTTGCAAACTCCCATCGATAAAAGCGTATCAGAAAGTGGATCATCGGTGTTAGAAGATGGTGATGCTTGCAATATAAAAATATGTTCTTTGAAGACGTATGACAAGAAGACTATATCCGCTAATTTAATGAATATTCTATTTAATTTCTTTTTACCAGGATTCAAAATTATTTGATGGACAAAGCTCAAGTGGAGATAGGCTTTTCGGGATAAATTCCATGAAATTTTATGGTTTAATAGCATTATTTATTTTCTTAACAATTATTGGTTTAATCCACTCCTTTAATGAATATTCTATTTAATTTCTTTTTACCAGGATTCAAAAAATTTTTATGGACAAAGCTCAAGTGGAGATAAGCTTTTCGGGATAAATTCCATGAAATTTTATGGTTTAATAGCATTATTTATTTTCTTAACAATTATAGTCAACACTATGCAAGTAACAACTTTTTAGCTCTCTAACTGGTATTAAATTTTTTGGTTGTTGGAAGGATGTAATGGTTAAAAGTCAGCATTCTATTTTGCAAACTCCCATCGATAAAAGCGTATCAGAAAGTGGATCATCGGTGTTAGAAGATGGTGATGCTTGCAATATAAAAATATGTTCTTTGAAGACGTATGACAAGAAGACTAGATTCGTTAATAAGGCATCGGCAGTAGTACCTGATGATGACTTCATTTCTCAAGGTTCGCAAGGTCATAAAGAAAGAAAAGAATCCCTGATTGGTTTTACTGCAATGCGTCAAGTAGTGCACTTTAATATTTTGTACTTCTGTCGCTTAAATGTTATATGGTGAAATGACTCTACCTATGCAACTTCAGGTTTTCTTTATCAATCAAGAGTTGATTTATTACTTATTTTACATATACCAAAAATTGATGCGATTATGTTAAAAAACTATTTGATGATTAACATTTGCTCCAACTTGGAGAACGGGTAATCAACCATCTATCAAAAGAAAAAAAATTAAACCACCAATTCTTGTGGTAGTCTCTGAATATGAGAATTCCTCTGCTCTTATACCTGAGACATTGTCGGCTAATGACATTCACCAATAAGAACATATTGGAAGTTAGTAGGAAGTTAGTGTGCCTTCTTCGTTGCTGCAATTTTATTGCCGTTAAAAGTTGAATTCTATTTGGTTGGACTACTTGACAGAAAATGTGTCATGGAGATTCTATTGTTGTTAGCTCTATACCCTTTTATCTCTATAGGAGAGAAATATTTCAGAATGGTTCAATTTATAGGATTCGTGAATAATTCTCCATTTACATTAATTCTAACTTAGATGAAGTCAAAAATATAAATATGTCACCAATTTTTGATGAAATTTTTTGCATCACTATTTCTTAGTCATAATTTATTCTTAATGAAACATATATGATAATTTGAGTTAAATATTTAGAGGAATGTGTTTCCACAACTTTACTTGCCATTATGAGTCTCTTAGAAGTAGAATATACTTTTTCTTATATTTAATTTGGTAATTATACATTTTGACAAATTAAAGATTAATTTAGTTCTTTATTCTTCATTTAGGATTTTTCTAATATTTTGTTTGGCAGTAGATATTAATGATGAAGCAAATATTTTGGCAATCCTATATATATATATATATATATATATATATATATATATATATATATATATATATATATATATATATATATATATATATATATATATATATATATATATATAATTGTTATGTAAAGTCTTTTATATGTTATGTTTTATCAAGGGGTAATATGACATAGGTATTAACTTCCCAACATTCTATCTTACATTTTTGTAGACTAAAAAAATTCACACCTCATTCAGGCATGCAATGATATTGAAACAATATAATTTCTAAGTTCTGTGCTCAAAAATGGAATCAACTAATAGTGGGTACTACTAAACAAAGAACAAATCTCTCCATATCAATAACTTCCAAATAACATTAAATTATTTTGTATATTATCAGTCATAAAATATTGGAATTTCTAAGTTATATAAGATAATGCATAACCTTCCCAAATTGCTCTTACGGACAAAAATCTTAAGCTGCTTTGCCTTTAAAAGATTAGTGTGTCATATACCTAAACCTTCATAACCATAATGCATAATTTAAATTGAAAAAAGAAATTTAAATTAACCAACTTTGCTACGCAAACATCAAACAGAGAAACCAAAAAAAAAGAAATTAAATTCGACGCAATCATGGAGTGTTTATCAATTCAAGATGTAGTTTGACAGATGAATACAAATAAATAGCATGTAAAAATCTTTTAGAAACAAGTGAAACAAATTTATTTATTTGTGTTTTTATTTAACTCTTTTGAATACGGTCACTAAATTTTTAATATAATATATATCTTTTTTTATTATCACTCTCCATTCATTTTCTCATTGAACTAATCCGTGCATCGTGCGGGTACGTATATTAGTATAAAATAATGAGAAAAAAAGATATCCCAAACACAAGGGATGTTTTTGTCATTTCAGCTCAAACCTGATATTTCCAGTTTATAACCCGTAAACCAACTTTAGCTGTCTTAGGGCTCAGTTCCGAGCGAAGTTATTCAAGAACCTCATTTTTTCTTGAAGGGATTTTCGTTCTTTTGTATACAAAATGCCTCGGTATTTTTAATTTAAGTCAATAAATGTGATTATTTTGTATAATTTCTTCACCCCATTTTCCTTAATTTGATGCCACTTTTTCTCTCTCCTTTTATTCTCAGGTATTACTGTGACTACTGTGATACTTACTTGACCCATGATTCTGTAAGTTACCCTTAATCATATTCTAATAATCTTTGGTGAGTTTTTAATACTATGTTGAAAGACAAGATTCTTTTTTTGGGCACTTGTTCTTAGGTTTGTAACTCATGATATGTTCTTGATTTGCTTATTGGGGTCTAAATACAGTCACCCTTTTTGTATTGAGATTTCTTTGATCACGCGTAATATTAGGGGCAGAACTAGGAATTCAGAAAAAAAAAAAATCCAGGGTGTCACACCTAAGATTAATATATATGGCCTAAAGAAAATTCAAGCCCAGGCAAAAATAGTACTCCCTCTCCCTCTGTTTTAATTTATGTGACATAGTTTGATAAATGAGGATGTTGCCCATTGGATTAAAATCATATGGTTGAAATGGAAAGTGCTATCGGGTTGTTATGTGATAGAAGGATGTCTACTAAGTGAAAGATAAGTTCTATAGAATAGCTATATGAGCAACAATGTTATATGGTAGTGAATGTTAAGTTGCTAAAGTTCAACATATCCACAAGTTAAGTGTTGCAGAGATAAGAACGTTAAGATAGATGTGCATATAAGATTACATAAGATTAAAATTGACCATATTCGCCAGAAGGTGCAAGTAGCACACATTGAGGATATAACCGGAGAAGGCCGCTTGAGATGGTTTGGTTGTGTCCTATGCCGACCTAGCGATACACCGGTCTGTAGGTGTGAAACTATGGTGGGAATAAGTATTAAAAGAGGATGGAGTAGTCCTGAAATCGCATGGAAAGAAGTTGTCTTGAAGACCTAGTCGTTGGACTCAATATATATATATATGAGTTGAGCTTAGAAAGAAATGAAGATTCATATTGCTGACCCAACTTGTTTTGGATTGAGGTTTAGTTGTTGTTGTAGTTTGACATGGATGGAGTTTAAGGAAAAAAAGGGACTTTTGAAACTTGTGGTCTTAAAAGCTTAAAGGGTAAAAGGTTTGTGGGGTCCTATCATTTGTGTGGCTATAAAAGCTTCTCATTAAGAGTAAATGCATAAAATAAAAAGTTTAAAGTTAAATTGTTGCCAGAAATAGAAATATGTCATTCTTTGTAGAACGAAATAATCAAGAGAGTGTGTCAAATAAATTGAAACGGAGGGAGTAGGTGATTATTTCCCATATGTCCAAGCCTTGGTGGATGGAGTTACCTTTTGGCTGGTATCTATGCTAGTGGAAGGTAGCAGGTATCCCATGGAATTAGTCGAGGTGCGAGAAAGCTGGCTCTGATACCATGGTTATTTTTTTTGATTTTGCATCGGGTGTCCGAGTCTCTTCGAGACCCGACTAATCCCGGGGGTGCACAGGCCCTCGGCAAGGAGCTTTTCGCAAGTGCACCACGGTTAATTCAGGTTTTACCCAGTCCGATGGCCCTCAGAAATTGTTTGCACCCGGTGGGTTTCGAACTTGAGACCTTGAAAGGGAGCAAACCCCAAGGCTCAAGTCAATTGCCACCAGGCCAACCCCTGGGGGTTCTGATACCATGGTTATCAACACTAGAATGTTCCTTATGGCATAGTATAATTTTAAGGAAATTCAATTGAACCCCTTGCTTGAACGTGACTCCGCCCCTATGTAACATCAGCTTGTTCAATCGCGTAATTGTTATTGTTCTTTTTGCTTTATGGGTGTGTAAAGACAAAGTGTTGTTCATGGGAACTCTTTTTTGGAACATGTTAAGCTTGAGTTTGTAGATTGTTCTTTGGTGTTTGGATTAGTACCAAGGTCATAATAGTATGTTGGAGATGGACTAAGGGGTGATCTTTTTGTAATAAATTTCAATATTAAAGACAATAGTGCCTAGAAAGACTTGCAATCTCTTGGAGTCCATGTAGGCTTAGCGAAAATAGGGCATAATGAAATAAAATATCTTATATAAGTGATAAGTAGAGTATTAGTTAGTTCAATATTTGTTTTAGTCATGTAAGTACATTTGCTTCAAGTCCTAGAACTATATTTTCCAGGAGTCTTTATTCATGACAGATTTATGTTCCGGTAGAAAATATAAAGAACTTCTTGTTCTTTTGGTGTCTTTATTTTTTGGTGCATAATATTGGCCTGAGATGAGGGTAAATGGAGAGACATGGTCAGTGAGTATTCATATAGCCGACAACAACTTGAATTTGGGATTTAGGTGTAGTTGGTTTTGATGAAATTGTGGTAAGTGAATTGAGGTAATAAGAAGAGTTTATCTCTTAGGAAAATATTTGGAAGCAGCCAAACTATGGGAATAAAAACAGTTTACCAGAGAACGTTCAAATGAGACACAAACTTATCTATATGTAATATTTTTATAGAAGTACATTTATGTTGATTGTTAGTTTCTTGTTTTACTACTCTTTGTTGAGTTTTTTCAGAAACAAGATTGTGTATTGATACATTTGTTGTGTACCTTCAACTTTTAACACCACCTTTTGTCTTGTTATTTTCAGCCTTCTGTGAGAAAGCAGCATAATGCAGGCTACAAACACAAGGTATTATTTCTATTTTCCTTGGAGATTAGGCAAATTATCACATATAACAAGTCTCACATCATTATACTGTCAGGGAAATGTTCGAACTTACTATCAACAATTTGAGGCACAATTGAACCAGAGTTTAATTGACCAAAAAGTCAAGGAACATCTAGGTGCCTTTAGACCAGTTGGCCTTCCTTTTCCCCAGCTAAGGCCAGGTCTTCCTGTTCTTCCGACTCCTCAGATGCCCATGGGAGGTAATCCTCAAATGCCAGCCGGTTCCCAGTGGGTCCCTGGTATGCGGCCTCCTGTGCTTCCAAGGCCCATGCCTGGCGTTCCAGGTATCAGCACGATTATAAAATTCTATCAGGACCTTGTTGTTTTACATACGTCTTGAAGATATTTTGTTTTATATTAGGCACTCCATCAAGCTCTAAATATGGTTGTTGACTGTGCAATGATTTTCAAGCTTACTTTTTTGGGGGAATTAACTCCTAACTGATGTTGGCTACATATGTAGGTTTAAGATTTTACGACAAATAAACCCCCACAAGAAGTGGGAAATCCCCGTGGTCACACTATTAGCTTTTCAAAAAGGAGTGTAGTTCTTTCTTATCTGGTTTGGAAATTTTTTATGTGAACACTTTGGCATTAGTTTCTTCCAAACAATTCCGTCAACTGCACCATCTTTTGGTCAAGTGGGTTCACTCAATCAATAACATCTCGTATCTATGTACTACTATTGGAATAAAATGCACCCCAATAGTGCATAAAAGTTTGGAGGATTCATATTGTGTTACTAATCAGTTTAGCATTAAGGCTAGTTAAGGTTGGCAATGGGTCTTATCAAATAAAGGAAAATGAGGGGAAAAAACAATTTGACAGTAGATCTGTTAGGAACATTGGTTGCCTAGTCTCAAGTGTTTAAATCGTTCAGGAAATGGGTTGGTGGCGCAGTTGGTTAGCGCGTTAATCTTGTAGCTTCTGAGTTATCCTGCGGTCAAAAGTTCGAGCCTCTCTCACCCCATCAAATTTTTCAATAAAATTTTACCTTGTAACAAAGGTGTTTAAACTTTAAATCGTTGAGAATATTGTTTATTCTGTTAAAGCTACGCCATGGTGTTTGGTGTTTACTTAATTGGGAGTAAAAGAGTTAGTTGGTGAGAAAACAATTTTATCTTCGACAGTTATAACTAGCTTTGTTGCTACTTGTTGTTGTCTTTGTTTCGATTTTCTGATTGCATTACCTATAGCTAGTTTTGTATTTTCGCTTTGGTTGTCTAGGGTCAAGACAGTGGGTGGCGACTCAGACCATTTCCCGGTGGTTATGGGGCTCCATCAAGGATCTGCGCTTAGCCCTCTCTTGTTTGCCTTGGTGATGGATGCTTTAACACGTCATATTCAAGGGGATGTGCCTTGGTGTATGCTATTTGCTGATGACATAGTCTTAGTAGACGAGACGAGATTCGGTGTTAACGAGAGGCTAGAGTGTTTCAAACTAAGCAGGTCTAAGACAAAATGTAGACAGACTCTCGAGTCTAAGGGTTTCAAACTAAGCAGGTCTAAGACAAAATACCTGGAGTGCAAGTTTAGCGTTGAGCCGAGCGAAGTGGGAGGGAACGTGAAGATTGGATCTCAGGCCATAGCCAAGAGGGATAGTTTCAGATATCTTGGATCGGTGATTCAGGGGGATGGAGAGATAGACGGGGATGTCACCCACCTTACAGGGACGGGGTGGTCGAAGTGGAGGCTTGCATCAGGAGTCTTGTGTGACGAGAAAATGCCATAGAAACTCAAGGGGAAGTTTTATAGAGCGCTGATTAAACCTGCCATGTTGTATGGGGCAGAGTGTTGGCCGGTGAAGAAATTTCATGTTCAGAGGATGAAGGTTGCGGAGATGAGGATGCTTAGGTGGATGTGCGGGCTCACCTGGTTAGATAAGATTAGGAATAAAGTTATTCGGGAGAAGGTGGGGGTGGCCCCAGTGGATGAGAAGATGCGAGAGGCGAGGCGAGGGTGGTTCGGGCATGTGCGGAGGAGAAGCCCCGATGCCCCGGTGAGGAGTTGTGAGAGGCTAGCGGTGGTCGGTGTGAGGCGAGGCAGAGGGAGGCCTAAGAGGTACTAGGGAGAGGTAAATAGGCAGGACATGGCCAAGATGCGGATTTCCGAGGACATGACCCTTGATAGGAGAGTCTGGAGGTTTAGTATCAGGGTTGTAGGATAGAGGCTTCTAGATTTTTCGTACTCCTTCCTCGGGGTTGGGTGAGGCGTGGTGGGGCTATCCATAGATGATTCGTGTATTGGTTTGTGTCCTCTTATGGTAGTCATTTCTGGTAGTTACACTTTTAATATTATTGCATGTCAGTTTATTTATGGTTCTTATGACTTTTATGTTTAGATAATTATTTATGCGATTTTTGCTGGAGTAACTAATGCTGTTTGTGTTTTTGTTTTCCTTCTCTTCCCTGCGCCGAGGGTCGATTGGAAACAACCTCCCTGCCCTTTCGGGTAGGGGTAAGGCCTGTCTACATATTACCCTCCCCATACCCCACTTTGTGGGAATATACTGGGTTGTTGTTGTTGTTGCTTTGGTTGTCAGATCGGCTTGCTTGTTATTGCTTCTCCCCTTTTCCCTTCCTATGCCGGGGGTCTTCTGGAAACAGCCTCCCTGCCTTCTTAAAGACAGGGGTAAGATATGCGTATACTCTACCCTCCCGGGACTCTACTTGTGGGATTATATTGAGTTATTGTTGTTGACTATTATCACTAGTTTTGAACAACTGCAACTGATTCATATCACGGAATTTACAAAAAAGTATCAACGGAAATATGTTGTTACATCTAGCATGGGCATTTGGATAATCTAGTTCTAGGGTGCAGACTGGGTCTGGATAATGAATCAACTATATTTCAGTCGTTAGTTGGGTTCGTCTATATGAATCCTCTTTATATTTTGAGGGTTCATCACAGTTTGACTATTTTTTGGCATGCTGTTAACCTACCATAACCCTCCTCCTTTATCAAGGAATGATGTGATAACTCATGTTCTCCAACGGCTTCATTATTTTGGGAGGAAATAACGACTAGATCTTTTTGACATTTTCCTTTAAAGAGCAGAATTGATTAATTTAGTTGAATTCCCTTTGGGTTATATCAGATTTGCTTGTATTTGTATGTCCTGTAGATGATATCTTCTACATTATTATTTATCTAGCCGCTTGGATTCTGATTGTTTGAATGATATGATGAATAATAGAAAGAGATACACGTATGACTCTGTCATGCTGTAGTTTCTGAAAGCTTGCATATTGGTGTTGCCTCGAGAAGTTTCCTTTACAAATTATAGGATCTTCGTTTGATCTTTCCAGGTTATGCACCTCCACCGATGCCTCAGATGTTGGCACCTCCTGGTGCTCCTATGCCTGGTCAAGTCAATAATATGCAACGGCCTGGCGCACCACCTGGTGCAATTCCAGGAAGTGTGGGAATGCCTGCTACTGGTGGCCCTCCAATGTTTGCACCTCCTGTGTATCAAGGAAGTACCACTGTGCCAGCGAACGGAGGAGGTGATAGTTCCAGTATCAATGCCCAAGCTGCAGACTCTAATCAATAGGCTGGTCTATGTACATAAAAGCCAGATGCTATTCTCCTGAAGCTATTTTCTTAATCTGGTTTCGACATGTTTTGAATTTTTTCTGTTGTGATGTTAAGTGACCAGATCATGATATGTTTAGGTGTAAGGTTCTTAGAAAGAAATTGGTTAAGAGAGACATTTCATTTAACTCAGGGAAAGTTTTGCTATCAAGATTGATTGTACCTGTAAAATACCTTGCATGGTATTCATTAGTTCAATATAACTGATTTGATGTTTCTATTTTCTTTTATAGGAACAGGCATTGAAGGTATTTAATGCATAATTAAGGAAAATATAGTTTCTTGGTCATAGTTCCATTTGCAGAAATACCATTTGTTTGACGTTACATTAGTCTAAGATTTCTTGGTATTGTTTTCTTACTATACCAGAAACACTTGTGACATTTCCCTCGAGCTGTTAAACAACAGTTAAATTCAAAAATAATCAAAATTATAACTAGTCGTTCAAAAATAGCCTAGTTTTAAAAGTAATTGAAATTTAGCCACTTTTCGTGTAAGGATAAATTTGAGCGAAAGCACTGTTCAAAATTCGAAAAGTACGCCAGTATATTATGCTGGAGTTCCTGCTTAAGTATACTTAAACTCCAGCATATTATATTGGAGTTCCAGGATAAGTATGCTGAAACTCCAGCATAATATAATAGAGTTCTAGCATAAGTACACTAGAATTCCAGTATATTATGTTGGAGTTGTAGCAAGTACACCAGTCTAACATAATATACTGGAGTTTGGAGCACCGGTGTTTCAATCTCTAGTATATTATACTGAAGCCGGCAAAGTATACCGGTCCAACATAATATGCTGGAATTTATACACGTGTAACAAACTCCAGTATATTATGCTGTACCGAGCTCTGTCGCAACAAAATAGCGGCCATTTTTTATTGACTTGGTAAACAATGACTATTTTTGAATGATCAGGCCGAAAACCAACTATACCGTGCTAATTTTATGTTAAACAATAGATTTAAATTTTCTAATATAATTGACGTCGCATGTCTTTGCACAGGCAAACGACTATGATATTACCTTTAGGTCTCGTTTGGTATGAGGGATAAGAAATAATTAATCTCCGAACTAAATTTAAGAACTATCTGGGAGAAAATTGTGATATAATTAACCCCGGAATTAGTTATCCCAAAATTATAGTGTTTTGTTAAAAAGTAGAATAATTAATTCAGAGATAATTAATCCTGGGATAACTTTTTTCCAACCAAACGACTCCTTAAAGATCACATGCTCCACTAGAAACAGAAAGTTTTGTACATAGGAAACAATAAAAAAAAAATTTAAACAAAAAGAGGAGGAAATTTTGGATCCAAGATTGATTTCTTGGCCCATCAGCTTCAGTTAGATTAACAGAAATGCACATCTTGCAAACTGTGTGCGACGAGGCACCCTGAAACGAAGCGAGAGAACTGGAGTTGTGCGGAGGTTCAATTTGAAAATGGGATTCATAGCAGCGACTTGACCTTTCTGGGTAAATCTTTCACAAAATAAGCAGCTGCTGCACTAGCACACGCCACTGCCCATAAATATTTACAAAGTTCGTACAAGTTAAGGGAACCGAGTGCATCAAAACTTGTCACTGTGACATAAGTTACAGTTTAAAGTGACTCCCATCAGAATCCTGATGTTCTAGTTCAAGCATTTCAAGATTATGAACAAACATCAAACTGTCGGAAGGGAAGCCATCGATCCAGTCTTTCTTTTTGTCTCACTAACTGAATATAAAGACTACCCCCTCCGCCTGGATATTTGGAAGCCATCAGGGTTATTACCCAGCTTTACAGGAAGGAGATGCGAAATACATTACGGGATGGGTGTTTTGCAGCAGAGTTTCAGCGGCGAGATGCAGGAGGACCAGCAAAAGGATACTGAGATAAGACTGACGATGATTTTCCAGGTTTATATCTAGGATGCTGATACATATAGCCATGATTTGATAGTACATGAGGAGCATTTGGTGGATAAGATCTTTCATTTTCAGCAAGCAACCTTCCTGGATGGCCTCTGGTGTCACCCACATAGTTGGAAGCACTAGCAAAAGACTGTCGGCCTATCAACGGCAACCCTCCAGGTGCTATCGTTGCCCTTGGCATAGAAAGATACTTGTTCACAAGTGAGGTGGTACTCTCATCGTAAGGATTAACATTTTTTAGTAAACTATGATCGACAGCTGCGGCCACTGTATTACTACTTGCTACAGCAGGGGCAACAGTAACAGGTTGCCCATGGAAACTCTTGAGACCGTAACCACGGTATTCCTTTTCACTTGGAAAGACAGGATCAGAGTAGACATGTCCACTCCGCCCAAAAGCTGCATCACCTCTTACACTAGCAGGGTCCCTCAGAAGCTGCGGCATTCCTTGTTCAGATCCATAATGATCTAATTTAGGGTTAACATGTATTGCAGAAGTAGAGAGCTGCAGATGTTTTGCCTGTTGAAAACCAGTGTGATCCAATTTATGGTTAACATGTACTGCAGAAGTAGAAGGCTGCAAATGTTTTGCCGGTTGAAGACCATGGGTTCTGTAATCTTTCTCAATAAGAAAATTAGGGTGATGGGAAACCTCTCTAGGCATGACAAAGTGGTCTGCACACTGCTGTCTTTGATGATCATGTGGTGAGAAATTCCGTGCAGGTTTACTACTGTTGTAATGCGCTCTATATAAAGGTGGTGCTGCCCCACTCTGATTAACTGGCTGAGCCACAGGATCCTGGACTACAGGTATGAGAGCTGGATCCAACAATGGTGTAGGTCTAAACAGCTCCATCAACTTCTCTACCTGCTCAAGGAAAATTCAGGCCAAAATACGACATCAAAATTTAGGAAAATAGTGAAGAACTAATAATTAGGGAGATCGCTCAGGACCTGCGTAACTGTCAGCTCAGTCTTAAACTTGCGTGTCCTTTCATCGTAATTGTCTTTAATTGCATTCTTGAACACCTTTTCTGGTAAAGGAATGCAGCCCTTGTGAATCTTAAAAGGAACCTGTTGGATGACCTATCATCAGTAAAAACACGTGACAGATTGGAAGAAGATGAAATCATAAGATAAGAACAGTATAGTTGACCTGAGCAGGGAAGCTCCCACCAAATGCTGCTGGTTCAAGTCTCATTCCACCAGCAGAAGATGCCTCATAAATACCATACATGAGCTTAAGATCAAAATCAAAGAGAAAAATCTTAAGACCAGGTTTTACTCCCATCACAACATCTTGCTTGCTTGCTTGAACACCCATCACACGATATCTGAAACAATCTGCTTTGGTTTTTGCATTGCACATGAAAATCATTCCACCAAGACTATTTACAGTTTTTATATCCTTGTTGTTCACCTCTCCGCTTCCTCTATTTAAACCAAGGTGTTTCTTAGTTTTTTCATCCTTATTCACCTCTCCACATCTTCCACTCATATTTTCCATTTCTTTGTTCCCCGGATTCTTATTCTGAGACCCATTAGCATCTTTTCCACCATCATGATTTTCTTCGTTGCCATCTTTTGCCTTCTCGTCTTTGTTTCTGGCTTGCACTTGTATCTCAGCTTCTTTGGTTTGTGCAGAGTTTAAGTGAGAGAAATTTTTTACAAGTTTACGTTTAGCCTTCACATCTTTTCCACCGACATAATTTCCTTGGTTGCCATCTTTTGCCTTCTTGTCTTTCTTTCTGGCTTGCACTTGTCGACTGATCTCAGCTTCTTCGGTTGGTGCAGAGTCTAAGTGAGAGAACTTTTTCACAAGTTTACGTTTAGCCTT
Organism: Nicotiana noctiflora; assembly: GCA_032618575.1. Classification (NCBI taxonomy): domain Eukaryota; kingdom Viridiplantae; phylum Streptophyta; class Magnoliopsida; order Solanales; family Solanaceae; genus Nicotiana; species Nicotiana noctiflora. The sequence continues at coordinate 50,966 of JASVEL010010988.1, forward strand.
CGGTGCCTTTGAGGTTTTCTTTTCAGCAACTACACTTTTAGAACTAGATTCAGCAGCATTATTTCTCTGCTCAGAGTTTAAGTGAGAGAACTTTTTCACAAGTTTACGTTTAGCCTTCAGTGCCTCGGGAGTTTTCTCTTCAGCAACTACACTTTTAGAACTAGATTCAGCAGCATTATTGCTCTGCTCAGAGTTGAAGTGAGATAACTTTTTCACAAGTTTACGTTTAGCCTTCAGTGCCTTGGGAGTTTTCTTTTCAGCAACTACACTTTTTGAACTAGATTCAGCAGCATTATTGCTCTGCTTCTTGTTTTTTGTTGGAGCCATAGAACCTCCTGTCAAAATCCGAAAACAATCAAATCCTCTGAATCTACCAGAAGCCACAAAGAGGAGTAGGGACACAAGGTTTACATGCTGGGTAGTGCATCTCTTTCAGTTATAGAGTTCATCTAAAGTTCCTTACCCTTATGAATGAATTACAAGTAGCAGAAAGAATACACGACTAACAGGAAAGAGCATTCACACACAACTATGTACACTTGCTTAACTACAAGTTGGTGTCAATCGGGATGAACAGTCCAACAACCTGGCCATAAAATTTAAAAAGTAAGTCCCTTAAATTCTTTGTTCAACCAATAAGCCTCCCACATCACGATACGTCAATCTACTACTCTTTTGCCCTTCTCCTGCAAAGCTTTATAATACCAATTCCTTGCATAATCCATGCGTAACTAATTTTTGTATTACAATCCCACTGTTACTAATCCACGAATAATATTCTCTAGTCCTATGAACCCTAAATGAGTGTGAATAACCAATTCACATTATTTAGTCATGTCAACTTATACATCTTGCTACTAATACCATACACTTGCAATGCAAGGGAATCAATAAATCCCCTCTAACAGAATTTATTCCCCTTGCATTGAAAAGAAATGGGTTTCCTCCCTGCTACAGAGTTGGACAAAAACACTTATGCAACAAATATAATTTTTTGCAATTTTGTTATAAGCACTATTATTGAGTAGAAAGGGGTCGCCTAGTGGTAAGGACCCTCTTCCAACCATTAGATTGGGGATTCAAGTAGCTGATGGAGCAATGTGAGAAAAGGCCGCTGTTGCGCTACACGAGAGGGGACTGGTATGGGGTTTCCCATGCCAAAAGATCCATAAGCACTACTCTCTCTTCCCAATTTATGTGGCATAAGAATCACCTAGAATTTTTATCCTCTCTTTTTTTCTCAATACATTAATCAATCAACTACACTTCGATCCGAACTAGTTATAATCTAATATAAGAATCATCCATATCAAATTCCTTCCAATTCAGGCTCCTTTAATACAGGGGAAGGAAATTGAACGCGACTTTTTGCGGGAAAAATATTCACAAATTATTATAACAAAATTGGAATTCATACTTTAATTAATGCAATATGAGTAAATACGAAGAGATTTGAACTTAAATCCAAATTATTATACTATTAAGAAACCATCGAAAAGAGGAATTAGGGTTTTTTGTTAAATCTGGAAGTTAAGTCATAAATGAGAGAAAAAGAGGAACTTACGAGTTTAATTTAGACGCCGGAGAAAGAGATCGCCGGTGAAAGAGAATGAGAGAAGAATAGAATGTAACCGAGGGAAATGGTGGTTGTTCCAATCGACAAGACCTCTGAATAGCCTATGAAGGATAAGAGTGAGAAGATGGAGCGGGCCAGATGCATAATAAAATGAGCTTCTCAATTTAGAATGAGAAAACTACCATATATCCCTTTTAACAATTTACTAGCTCATGTTTACCCTATGGGACCCGAAATAGCGGAAAATTTTCAAAAATAGTTAGATTTATAAGTGTTTATTAAAAAATAGTCTCAATTTTAAAAGTAATTAAAATTTAGTCATTTTTTATGTAAAAATAAATTTGAACGAAAATATTGTTCAAAATCCGAAAAATATTCCAGCATAATATACTGAAACTCTAGTATAATGTACAACACTTCCAGTATAATATACTGGAGTTCCAATCTAATATACCGATCCAACATAATATGCTAGAAGTTCATACATTGTGCTTCAATCTCTAGTATATTATGTTGGAACTTTTCGCGTGTTGGAGTTTCAGCGTAATATGCTGGAAGTTTCTATACATGTGCACCAATATATAGTATATTATGTTGTAACTTTTCGTGTTGCAATAAAATAATAAATATTTTTCAATAACTTTGCAAACGCTGACTATTTTTTTAAATATCAGTTCGAAAAATGGCTAGCCCGTGTAATTTTTAAGCCTTTAGGCCCGATTTATTGACAAATTATAGTCGCTATTCCCGATACACTTCTATTCTCCTTCAAACGCACGCTTTTTCTCTATCTCTCTTCTCATCTTCTCCAATCTTCAATCTTCCATCTTTCTCTTTCCTCTTTATCTTTTCTCTTCTTCACTCCCTCATTTTTTTTAATTCTTTTTTCTTTTCTTCGACACCACCAAACTTTTTTTTTTTAATTTTCTATTTTTTCTTTGTGATCTCCTCCTCTTTTACTTAGATATAGAAATATCTATCTTCTTTGAGTAATTTATGGCAAAGGTGTAGTGGTGGTTGCCGCTTTCTTTGCTTTTTGCCCACTTTCATATATAGTATTGCATGATATTTTTTCGGATGACTTTTGCAAGAAGATGAGAAATAAAGAAAATAAAATAGTCGCCGCAGAAGAAAAGCTTTTTCTAGCCAAGTTCGGTGTCCTCCATTATCGCCGGTGCTCCTTTATTTGTACACTATGTAATAAGTATATAATAACTATATAATATAGCGTATAATCGGTGTGGATATATTATAAACTAATGATACATTTATTCTACACATATTAATATAAAATTGGACGTGAAACATTACGATGACTATCGTGAGTGTTGAAAACGTTGTGTATATATATATATATATATATATATATATATATATATATATATATATATATATATATATATATATATATATATATATATTATTTGACGATGTATAAAAAGTGTATATGCACTTTATACTAGTGTATAATGTGTAAACCTATACGCCACCTTCTTACTCTTCTTATATTATGGGTATTTTTGCTTATGAAATAATATATTTTTCAAATTTAATTTTCTTGTAAAAGATTAAAAAGAGATTTTGGTGGTTATGGAGAAGACGATTGGGTTTAATGAAATCTTTGGGCTGAAAGGGTAGATTTTGATGGGATTTCACTTAGTTTGAAGGTTACTGGTGATTTGAAATATTTTGAATACTAATATTAAGTGTAAAAGAAGGCTGCATTGAGGAACTAGAGTCTCTCCTGGTTTTCTTTCACTTGCTAGCCCTTATAATTGGTTTTGGGCTATGAATTGTATGCCTTATTTTATAGCTACCAGTTATCATTAGTGTTCATTGAGTGGCTACAAATGAAGTTCTCTCATTTAGAATCCATTTTATCAATGGCTTTTTTATTTGTATACTACACCCCGTGCTCCATTATCTTTATTATGTTTGCACTATTTTTTGCTAATTCGTTTGAAAGAATAATATATTTTTATATTTATAAATTAGTTTAATCTTAGAATTTCTATTTTTCCTCGTCATCATAGTTTAATACCCATAGAAATATCATGACAAGTGTAAAATCATAATTCAAATGTTTAGCAATATGGGATTCACGATTCTAAGGGAGTACGATGCAATCTTTCTCAAGAATCTCATACAGATTTTTCCCTACTTCGATTTGCCGTTACGTGTTTTGTCGCAATTAACGTGTGTTAGAGGGATTGTCAAAAGAACTGATCCAGGTATGTTAAGGCTATCTCTTCTTTCCTCTTGACATGATCTATATGATACAAAAGAAACGAGCAAATGTACAACTTTCATATTTCTATATTCATAGAAATACTAGAGATGCCTATGCTCTTGATTCCCCATTGTCCTATTGTTCTTTCATCTGTTTGCGGGTCTCAGAAAATAGGTAAGTTGATAAAGTTTATTTCATGTTATTAATCAAACAGATATTGATCTTATGACATTTTGAGAAATCTTATTATCGTATTTCTTATGCATTTCATTCATTTATACATGTACATTGACCTATGACTAGATGGCGTTATATACGTGTATATTATATGTATGTGGGAAATGGACAAAGGTTACGGCGTTATATACGCACCACCAACTGATCAACTAGTATACATTGGTGATTTTGCCCACAATGGCCTAGATGATACGATGGGATGCCCTCAGAGACTTGATGATGTTATGTACACATATACCTATGCATGGTATGGCATTTATACGCATATGCATGGCAATATAAATATTAATGATTCACGGAGTTATTCAGACTTACATGTTGAATCTTTTTTTCTATGTTTCCCTCATGTCTATTATTTACAGATTTTCATTCCTTTATATACTCGGTACATCATTTCTACTAACGTCCCTTTTACCTGGGGAC